>APFE030317529.1:28106-50764 GCA_000404065.3 Pinus taeda | reverse complement strand
CGCAAAGGGTTCCTCCACACAGCAGCAGCAGCAAAGGGATACGGTCATGACAGAACACAGGAACAACTTCTCCTCACCAACAGGGGTACCACAAAAGTTTCAGGTGGACGACAAAGTTTGATTGCATCGACAGAAAGAACGCCTTACCAGAACCCATCAGAAGCTCAGACCACTCCAACATGGTCCTTACAGCAGTACCAAGCTTGTGGGGAACAATGCTTTGGAGCATAGCATTCCTCCATTCCTTCACCTGCACCGAGTGTTCAATGTGGACTGTCATCAACCATGCTTCCCACCATTACTGGACACATCAAACAGTGCAGAACAAGTTCAGCAGATGGAGGAACTCAACACAATGGGAACCATTGCTTCCTAACGGGGGAGGAATGATCTAGGTGGATATTGGTGGCCACCTGCCAAGTCCATCTGGACCCCCATCATTGTCTCCTTCAGCATTTTCAGTTTCCTTAATTATAGCACAACTTACTATTTTTAGCAGTTTTTCGGGTCCTGAACTTCCGGAGCCGTTTTGAGGCCCTAAACGACGTTTTTTGGGGAATCCAGGGGTAACATGGGTCCATGCAACGGACCGATGTTGCCCGTTCCAACAATGGTAGTTCTCGGATAGATCTTTCTAACGAGCTATCATACGCGTCAAACGGAGATCGTATGCCAAAGTTACGACCCCGGGAAATTGATGTACCAATTTACCCAAAAACGGGGCCCACAATTTGGCATTTCATCTTCTAAGGGTCGGTTTTGGAATGTGAAGGGTTTTCCATTGTTTCTCAATAATAAATAGGCCTTCGAGCCTCATTGTAACACAAGTTCGGAAAAGTTCAGAGACATGTAGCCGCACATCTTTTCTTAGAGATAAGCTACCA
The DNA here is from genome assembly GCA_000404065.3 of Pinus taeda. Taxonomy (NCBI): domain Eukaryota; kingdom Viridiplantae; phylum Streptophyta; class Pinopsida; order Pinales; family Pinaceae; genus Pinus; species Pinus taeda. Next base: position 49,880 of record APFE030317529.1, on the reverse strand, counting down.
TCGTCCTAGCTAGTTTATTTCCAATTCTGGTTGTAAGCATATTTCGGTATTTTCCATTAATGAAATGAATTATTATTTCCACTGCGTCTCTTTATTTATGGTTATCGCATCTCTGTATTTATGGTTATCTCTGTAATCTATTGCGTTCCTATTTAAATCCGAATCAGAACAGCACTTGTGATTTTTGCTATTCCTTTTCCAAAAGGAACAACACTTGTGATTTTTGTTGTTCCTTTTTCAAAAGGAACAACACTTGTGATTTTTGTTGTTCCTTTTCCAAAAGGAACAGCACTTTTGATTTTTGTTGTTCCTTTTCCAAAAAGGAACAACACTTGAGTGTTTTCGCTGTTCCTTTCTCAAAAAGAACAGCATTTGTGTGTTTTTGCTGTCTCCGAAAGAAAAAGCATTGTTTTATTTCTACCGGTCTTTTTCCAAAGGAACAACACTTGTTTGGTTTTTATGAACAGCACCATTGATTTCCACTATTCCTTTCTCCAAACGAACAATTGTTGTTGTGCCCTTCCTTGAAAAAAGCACTACTCATATGATTTAAAACAGCTTGATCCTTCTTAAGGATGCTGAGTGCTAATGTTCTTTCAAGTCTTTTGGAATACAGCTATCTACTTATGTGATGGAAACAAAAACACAGTATACGGAAATCAGTAAATCATAAATCGCTATCTTTATAAGTAACTGCCCTGAATTGGCGAAAGAACGTAGGGAAAAGATATGCTTATTTATCACCTTTGGTTGCCATTGTTCTACTAACTTTGTTCTGATTGGTTATCTCTATCATGTTGATCCCTTTTTACCACTTTGATTATCATTCGACAATAAGATCAAAGGGTCTATACCTTCCTATTGGGATATAAGACTTCTTCCACCATTCCTACTCTTAAGGAATGTTGAACCACCCTTTGTGTATAAACAGGAAAGGCTCTCTATTAAAAGCAAGAAAAAATAAGCAAGCAAAGCAGTCTTTAAGAAAAAAAAAATTGTCAAATTGCAGGATAGGGAGTCTCATTACGAGCTGGCCTACCATGATCATCAGGATGGAAGCGAAGTGGCATTTCCACTAGGGCCACCACACCTGGGAAATGGTCCAAAAGGTATATCAAAATAAATAACCCTTGGAACAAGAGGTCTCACCACGAGCTGGCCTGCCCACTATTCGCTCCTTCCTCGTGAATGGCACTATGACTAACTGGTTACCAAGCCTGCATAATGGCCTACAGTTTTGACATTATATAACATTTCCTCGCATACACAAAGGACTATGGTTCCCGGGGTGAAATAAACAACTCTGCCAAGGTTATGGACACCTGTCGGCAGCAAAGCTCTGTTAATGGTATTGAAGTCGTAACCTTTACACCAATGGGTAAGGAGATTATATCCTCTTGTTTCTTATAACGTGATAATTAATTTAATTACACAACCATATAGTGCATGACTATCTATTACTGCCAATCATTACAGAGCTAGTGACAGTGACCACATGAGAATCACTAATTATGGCAAATGTCTTATCCCTGAACTTCCATCAACTCACCGCAGTCGCTTACGTATTAAAAGCGATATAACTTTCTACCTCGATTTCAGTAATACGTTGTTTTTGTGGACATGGCATATTTTCATAAATTGTTCCATAAAGGCCTCACGGCAGAGCAGACGCTGCTCCTTTATTTGACGGCTGGGACAACCTATCATATTGCGGGGGGGGAGGTAACCTCATCATTCCCCAGAACACGTGTCAGTCCGTTATTCGAGAAGATCTTGTACTCGAGCACAGCACGACTCAACGGTATGATCATTTGCCATTTTTGTTTTCTTCTGCATGAGTTGCTGTTCGAAGCTATTTCCATTGCATACACCGTTGCACTTGAATTTGAACGAGAAATACACGACCAGCTTCGCTGTGTTTCAACGAACAACTATTGTTCCTTTGAGAATTTGCAAGTGAAGCTATGGGAGGAAGGTCAGTCCACCGAGAACCACAAACATTAATTGTTTCAGCTGCAGCCCGAAGAATCCTGAAGAGAGCAGGATGGTTGACCTATCTCAACTACCTGAAGGAGTCTAATGAAACTATAGCGAAGGAATTTTTACAGAACCTACAGGAAAAATACTCCACAGTAAGAGGAAAGCAAATAGCGGTCATTGACGACATAATAGCAAAAGTCACAGGACTACCGGCCACGGGACCAGTATGGACAATAAAGAAGGAAAGGCTGCAGAAGATTGTGGAAATCTTTCAGGACGAGGGCCAAAGTTTGACAGTCCGAGGAAAGGGGATGCTACCAGCAACGCTAGGAGAACCATGGGCGGAATTGGTGAAAATTATCCAGAGCTATATTACTTGCGAGGGCAGAAAAGACATGGTAAGACCACGACATCTGAAACTTCTAGCTGTCTTAAAACAAAAATGTTCTGTGAATTTACCTGCATTGCTAAATTCGCTATTGCATGATGTGGCACGAAGTATGAAAAATGCACAGCACATAGAATCTGTGGTTAGCCACCACGGATTAATTCGCTTGATAGTGAATCATAGTCTCACCCAGCAGCAGAGCAGCTGGGAAGAACTAATCGATATTATCAATAAAGGGATGGCCACATCTGGACGCCCGGAAAAAATGAAAACAAATTTATAGCACACCCCGACGTCCAGAGAAACGAAAGAAGGACGCTTGCACAGAAGTGCAAGCTAAAAAATGAGCTGAAAAACAAGTTGAGAAACAAGCTGAAAAACAAGCTGAAAAATGACCCGAAAAGCGAAAGCATGACGCTGGTACATTTGAACAACCAAAAAAACGTAGAAAGTCGGTGAGGCTTGCAGGGTTACAAGCAGAGCTGAAGAAACCCCAGGCTCGCACGAGCCAAGCAATAGAGATCATAGATGAGCAGTCTGCTGAGACAGATACAGAGGAAGAAAGCAACAAAAATGTAGAGCAGTCTATAGGGACAGAGACAGAGTAAGAGAACAGCAAGGAAACAGAGCAGTCTGCCGAGGCAGAAACAGAAGAGGAAGACGTCGAAGGGGAAGAACAGTTAGCAGAAACAGAAATAGAAGAAGAAGACGTCGAAGCAAAAGAGCAGGCTGCAGAGGCAGAAATAGAAGAAGAAGAAGAAAAGGCAGAGCAATCTGCAGGAGGAGAAGAAGAACAGTATGAGCAGACTGAAGAAGAAGAAGACGAGAAAGAAGAAATTGAGCGGCCCGAGCAGGAGGAAAGAATGGAACAGTAGGGAGGAAGCCCAGTACAGGATCCGATAGGGGAAGATGAATTGGCCAACATTCTGGCCAATATGGGCGAATATGGCCAAACCCTGAGTCCATCCAACCTCCAGGCCAAAGAAGAAACCCAGGATAAATATGCACCCAAGGAAGTGCATACAGAAGAAGCAGAAGTAGAAAATTCACCCGTTCATGATGAGAAAGTAACAAAAAATGTCGAGCAGGAACAGCCTGTTCCTAGTCAAAAGGCACCAGATGAAAGTCCGGAGGAAATAAGGGCAGAAGAGGAATTGGCCCAAGAAACAACAGAGCCAAGCAAGGTTCTTACCCCGAAACAGCCACCTCAAGAAGAAAATCAGGAAATTAGCCACAATCCAACCCACAACAAACAAACTGTTGTTCTTTCTGAGAAGTTGATGGAAATAAGGAAATTACAAAAGGAAAAGGGGACATTGTTAAACGTAATAGTCAGGCTTCGCCAGTAGATTAGGCTTCTAAAAGCAAAGAAAATGGGGGAAGAAACCTCAAGAAGAAAAGGGTCGGCCACACCAATAAGACCCCGTAAGAACAGGAGGCGGAGGACCAGAAGCCGTCCCACTACTCAAAACCCTGACAGAAGCCAAACTGGTAATGAAGCAGAAAGACAAATTGTTGTTCCTAATGAAGAAGTGGGCTGGAGTTCGTGTTAAAATTGAAAAAGATGATAAGATGGTTCAGACGGAGGCACCACCTTCGGGAGTAATAAGGGTTATGAATTCAAAGCAGCGTAATAAGAAAGTCCAAGTAAAGCTCCCGACCTCCACGGATGCATGGAAAAAGGACCCAAAAACAAGAACCCTTCACCATCATTTGAAGCAGACCCAGCAAGAGGCAGAAAAGCTCAGGGATAAAACGGTCCCCCATGAAAAATAAGAGGAATTACAGTAGCAATTAAGGAACGTCAACCTGTCTGAAAGCCAAGCCTTCAAAGGATGGCAAAAGGAACAAGAGAAAGTTACCAAGGTAACCCGTAGATTAGATGTAGTTATTAAACAGATGGATACCTTGTGTGCTCTATACAATGATGCCCTAGCATGTAGAGCCCCTGCCAAAAATTATGCCCTGTTTCTAATGGAAAGGTACTTACAATTGAAAATTAAGGCCGTTAGGGCAGGTGCTCCCATAGAAATTAACACTATAAATGATTTTATAAATTGTTGTAAGCATTATGGGGTAAAAGTACAAAGGTTATTTTGTGAATTTTACCTGCATAACCTTGTACTAGAACTAGAGACCGAGTTGAACCCTGGCCCTTTTGTTGGAGATATTTAATTACAAGCATTCATTTCATTTGCAGTCAATCAAATTAAATGGCTTAAAGCCTACAATGCATTTCAAAGACAAGAAAACGGATTAGATCTATGGGTAAGGGCTGAGCCTAGAGACCAAGAACAGTTATGGAGAAGTCATAGAAATCTCATGAGGACTCCGAGAGTGATGGAAGCATTAGGACCCATGCATGAAGCAATCATTCGACAAGGGCTTGAATTCTTTGCTTCTATTAAAGACCCTGCCATTGAAGCAGCTAAATTTCGATATCGAGTATCTAATCCGAACATTCAGCTCAGAGAGCCATTTAAGTATGAAAATTTTAATCTTACTGCTAACCGATTCCCCCTCTATGGTGAACTTGTTTTGAGGGCAGGACCATCCTGGTTAGGATATAGGTTCCGGAGTCCAATTATTTGGCATCCTGCACCTAGATACCAAGCCCTGTATGAGATGCCCAAGGGCCAGACAAGCCATTTCTTTGATCATCTAGTTTCGCATCATGGGTGTAGGTCCCCACATGAGATTCCATCTCCAGCCTACTCCCTCACCACTCTACATGTCAACTACAATGTTTTCATGAGGCCATGAAAAAGGGTAAGCTGGGGGGTGTGTGGAGTATCAAGGAAGGTATGTTTTGATGGTTATTTTGCTATCTTTTCATTAGAACTCAAAAGCCTTTTGCATAGGAAATTTAGATAATGATAAGGATTTATAACGAAACACGAGAAATTAATGAGAAACACTGACAATTGTCATTTCTATGTGCAGGAGGGAGGAAAAAGGGAAGGTGGCCATTCTAAAGGCAAAAACAAGGATGAGCTAACTGTTGTCCCTTTGATGAGAGACCGGAAGCAAACCAGATCAAAATGGATCAACCTAAGAAAGGATGCGGAGATACCAACACGGAGCACAAAAGGAAAGAAGTGATGCAGTATTAATGATTCTGCAAATCCCTCGAGATCTTAGATCCTGAGGGATCGCTATTTTATCTATTTTCTGTATCTAGATGTCTCCGCCGTCTTCCTTATAAAAGGGATAGCACTGTTGGCTACAGAAGAGGATCTTTATGTAATTTCTTTTAAGGAAGATCAGGACTATGATATTTATGTTCTATTGAAGACTTGAGTTCCTGTAATTTTATTGCATGCCTTAATACAAACTTGTTCACTCTTTTATCTTTGAGCCTAGATCTATCTTAAGCGGTGTACCCCTGGAGGCTAAGGGCCCGGCCCTGGAGGACACTTGCTCTTGTACCATTACGCGTGGTTTCCGTGTGGTTTGTTCATAGACGTAATTTGGTAATCTGTTGTGTTTCAAGAATATTCTATTACATGCTCTGTTATGATTAACTCGTCTCGTGTTCCTGAACTTTATATTGATGCTGTGTCATTTTACCAATTCTTTAAGTATTGATTAATCTCTACCGGACACTGTCACTCTATTACAGAATTCATCACGATTGTGTTTAGCATTATAACAAGTTACCTTGAAAAGTCTGTTTCACATGATTATTGAATGTTATTGTTCTTCATCGTGAGATGCAATCGTATGCATTTATCCAGATTAATAACAGAAGCAGATTGAGTATGTTGTGTTTCTAAGGTTTTGTTCGATAGTGTTGTTCCATCATATGTGTACATCTTTAAGACTGAAGGATTGATGTTTTGATTGGAGTGATTAAATAGAATTACAGCTTAAGGAACTTGGTTATTTCTTATTTCGACTGTTGTTCTATTTCTGAATTGTTGTTCCATTTACTTGCTGTTCCATTTATTTGTTGTTCCATTTCAATTTATGTTCCATTTCTAGATTGCTAATTTGTTGTTTCTTAAGGACAGTCTCAGGCTGTAGTGAGCCCAGCATCTGCTACTTGGCTCCCAGGCCTCTGATCTGCTCCCATCAGCTATGAAAGGGATGTGTTATTGCTACCAAGCCCTTGGCTGATGTGCTGTTCTATTTCATTGCTATTGCCTTTACTTGTTGTTTCATTTCTATTCATTAAGAAAGGTCTCAGGCTGTAGTGAGCCCAGCATCTGCTATTTGGCTCCCAGACCTCTGATTTGTTCTCATCAGTTATGGAAAGGATGGCTTATTGCTATCGAACCTTTGGCTGAAGCAATACCTGGTGTGATTTGGTCTTTCGAATTAGTTTAGTTGTAGACTCACGTTAATTTACTTTTGTAGCTTTTAAGATAGATGTACTACAAGAATTACTCTGGCAAGTGCTAAGCCTCAGACTGAGACACTCTTTGAAATAACCAGATGTTCCCGGATTAACATATTAATGTGAGGTAACTAGAGGTGAAAGAAACCCTTTTTATAGCTCTACAACAATCACTAACTAACATATTCACATCCTAACTCATAAACAATTATTATTTATGCATAAGAATCACATATGTAAGATTGGTATATATTAGTACGACACCAAATCACAAATATGTCAACTCATGCCTGAATATCGCAACCATAACCATCTGTATATTCCAAGCCAAGTTAACACAATACATATAACATCAAGGTCTTCAATGTAATGAACATAACCATCACACATATGGCCAATTGAATTTACAACATCAAGATCTCAATGAGATAACCCTAATCATCAAGTTAATAGCATATAACGATAATAAGCTATGTATCATTCTCATCAATAGCATATAACCCAATCATTAGGCTATCTAATGTAAAACAATAATAGAAATGCATACAACTACAGGTTATTATCATTCTTAATTATCCGACTCATGTGCATATAATTACACTAATCAACTAACATCTATCATGAATGTAATCATGACATCAAAAGACATGTACATAAACGTAATGCATCTAATAATCCTTAACTTACATACTTGCATGCCAACATACAATACTTGTATGATGATCTTCTCTTACCCCAAAGTCTAATGTTGATACCTCATTATGATGATATGCATCTCATGTTCTATCTCAGCCAACACATTATCATCATAACATACCAATATGACCCTGATGACCTAAATTGGAAACCATGACTTCACAAGGCATGTTTGACCTACTATTCAGGCATAAATATAACCAAGACCATACATGCAATAAAATTGCATATAGACATATAACACATGAGTACCAAACCATATTCACATCATTCTAGCTAGAGTCCAATCATCAATGCATGACCATATCATCTTCACAAACCATGACCTCATGCATGAAAACAACCATTACTCCATTGTACACATTTCCACATGCAACTATCAACATGCATAAGCAATGCCTAATCAACTACACATATGTATGAATGCATGTAGTCGAGCATAAGCAATCAATTCTTGTAACCAACACGCAAGGCTGATACATGTAACAAAAATTAAAATAGTACAAACTAACATACAAGGATGTAAGAAAGCTGCATATAATCATGTAACTAGTCATATACTCCTGATGATGCATCCCACAAAATCACATCAAGTTCCTCATGAAAACCTTACTACAATCATCACCAACATGATGCAATGCAATAAGCACATGGAATGCAAGTGTACGAGACACACATGCAACTGACATGCATGCATGACCAACACTTTCACCCAAGGAGAGTGCACTTTAACACCAATCTATAGTACCTTCTCCTCCCAAGTCCCCCCAAGCGACCTTCCAGTCAAGGTAAACATCCGAAGAGAGAGGCTACTATAAGGGATTCAATGTCCTTAGTGACCTTAAGGAAATGGAACCAATGGAACATATCAAACAAACTCATCCACATCAGCAACAATACCCTCAGGAGACATGTCAGCCACTAAGACATCCTATCCTTGAGTCCCTTTGATGATTTAAGCCTTTTAACCCCTGGTCGCTCTCATTATATAGGCATGACAATGTAGGCCTATGTGCCAGCAACTGTGGACTTTTCTCAGCAGACAGGTGAAAACGACCCTGAGATTTGAGCCACTTTCTAGCCCAGAATCCTAGCCTCTGTGCAGAACTTGATACAACCTTTAGAATCCATCAAATACATGATAACAATGTTGATAAATCAAAAATCAACCTCAATAATAGGCCTGAACATCCCCAGCCAAGACTGAACTTCTGTCAAACACTTAGAATCAATGAAACCTACAAGTCTAGCATACAAGATAGAGCATAAATGACTAAAAGAAATTATGAAACATAACCAGAATAATCACCTCCTTCTCCATTGAACTATTATATCATCAATTAGGTCTTGTATCCATCCGTTTAACAATTACAAGTAAATATATGAAATAACCATGACATGAACCAGTCATTTAACCATGCTTATTGTTATCATAAAAAATTGATCATCTAGCCATAATTTACTAGATGGATTGAAGTACACCATGTAGGGCCAATTTTACCATAGTAAAATTTCTTTCACTGTGAGAAATTACTTAATAAACCACATTTGTTAAGTCATTTATAATTAAACCTATGAACAATAATTAAATAAATCACTATTTATTTAATTATCTTCTAGGAGAAATTAATTAAATCATTGTTTAATTAATATTCCTTGTCACATTTGACCCAGTTACAAGGATACCAAGGATGTTTCATTTTCATTTTTCCCCACTATTTCTAGAAGGTACCCAAATTATTTCTATCACAAGCTTGAAGGGGATAACATATGCTTGTCATATAAGTTCATTCTTCGAATGAATCGATCCTAGTAATTTTTACAAGCCCTAGGAAGGAGAAACTCAGTCTCATCATGGTGATGAGTCTTTCGTCATAAAAATTTTAACGAGTCTGACGGAAGAAAAACTCGGTATCTTTTTCATATTTAGAGAGTTTGAAAAAGAGATGAAAAAGAAAACTCCATCATGTCCCTTTTCATAATTTGTCCCTCGAACCCGAAAAGGTAGAAATAATATTCAAGAGAACCTCATGACCATGTCAACCAAGGTGTACCTTTTTCATAAATAGTCAATCTCATCCTAAAAAAGGGTTAAACGTATACTGAGATGACATGAATTCATCTAATTTAAGGAGTTTGAAAAGGCAAGTACTCGATGATCTTTTCATGTTTTGAGGGTCAGAAAAGAGCTTAAAGATGACTCCGGGGGGGTTCCTTTTTCATTCATTTTTAACGAGTCTGAAAAAGAGATAAAACAAAACTCATTGAACCAGTGAAGAATAATCACTGTATCCACCAAAATGGACCTATAACTGCACAAAGATAACCACCAATCACTGATATCGAGAAAAAATAATAAAATATTAATAAAATAATGGAAAAAATGAAATTAAAACTTATAAATAGACTATAAGTCAAAACATTTTTACCATTTCACTGGAGTAAGTTTAAGAGTGCATTTTTACCCCATTTTCCTCAATTTTCAGACGGACAGTGTGGGTGATCTAGGGCATCATTTCTCGAACCACCAGAAATAGGTAAGAGCATTGCCTTTGCTCTTGGATTTCATTACATTTTTATGCATTTTCATTGAATTTTTCTTGCCAGATGGAGGGATTTTAATTTTTTAACCATGTGGGCAATCATCGCGGGTCTTCTCATTGGAATCATGATGGTCACCCCTAAGCCAAAAGGCCCTCGCGATGGAATTGTTTTTTTAATAAAAATATATGCAATGACCATGGGGTGGAATTTTTTAGGGAAAAATATTCCTTTTAAGGAAAAATATCTGAGTTTTAATCCATGGAAAAGCATTTAACTGATGTTTAATGATGTTTTGTAGGAGGGTTTTGCTAATATGGTCCTTGAATGGAAGGAAAGAGGCCATGAGGTAGAATACCACCAGGCAACCCAAGATCCAAACTATATCAATGCTTTGAGGAACTATGGGTTTCTCAAGGTCTTTAGAACTACAAGACTCAGAGCTCAAAATGAGTTGCTGCACTACTTGATCAGTCTATGGGATATTGATTGGAAAATCTTCATTATTTGGGACTAGGAGTTGGAATTGGAGGAGACAAATATTTACTTCATCACTGGATTGTCTAGAAGAGGAGAAAGAATTCAACTCTTCAGATCTCATCCTGGAGGTGAGAGCACCAATACTTTAGTCACTAGACATTTTCTGGGTGCCGAGATGACAATGGGTGGGAAGGTGAAGATAGTGATAGTCACCAATCTTCCCTTGAGAACGATCTTATTCACCATAGTTTGTGTAGCTGGGACACAGGATTTACATGATACTTCGCAATCACAATTCCAGTATGCAGTAGAATGCCTCACTCTGACGATATTCCACTAGTGTTTAGGGTTACTAGCCAATATGAAGAGGAAACTGACCAGAGGTAAGCGAGGAAACTTGAAGAAGTTTGGCTTCAGGTCCATTCTCGTTAATTTCTTTCTAGAGCATGTGCACCTATTTTGGTATCAGTGGACAGAGGCACCAGATCCTGCTCCACAAAATTCGAGGCTGGTCAAATGGAGTAAACTCATGCCTCGGGGAGGAGGGGGTCAGCAGATGCATTTTCCTCCACAGTTTTTGATATGGTTGCATCACCAATGGATTATTGTGGACAACTACACCTATGCAAGCATAGATTTCAAATGAGACCTGGATCTACCTCTACCACCAAGTGAACAGTGGACTGATGCAGGCAAAACTTGTTTTTGGATTTTTCAAGTTTTTATGAATTTTGTTTTTAAGTGTAAATGAGATTTAACTTGTGATAAATGTGTAGATGTTGGACCAAAATGGTCATTTGACATGTTGCCAATAGCACAGCAGGTAGCAGATGCTCCCTATGAGGAAGGAGTAGACCCCATGGTAGAGATGGAATGTAATACAGATGTGATCACTCAAGGGATTCCAGAATACAAAATTATAGACAATGTGCCATTGCAATACCAGAGGCACACAGTAGGGGTATATGTGAGACGACATCAGTTATTAGGTTGAGTGATTAGGGAAATCTCGTGTTATTGTGAGCATCATGTAGATTCTTAGCTTTTCTAGCTATTTTTGGAAGTGACTCGACTAATAAGGAGAGGTACGTTAAGTGACTCGACCAGCGGGAGAGGTACGTTAGTGACTCGACTGATATAAGGATGCGTAAGCAGGCCTCGACTGTTTAAGGAGAGGACCTTTAAGGTGCTTGACCATAAGGGAAGGAGAGGTACGTTTAAGTGACTCGACCAGCAGGAGAGGGTACGTTAGTTGACTCGGCTGATAAGGAGAGGTACGTTAGTGACTCGACTGATAAGGAGAGGTACGTTAGTGACTCGACTGATAAGGAGAGGTATGTTAGTGACTCGACTGATAAGGAGAGGTACGTTAGTGACTCGACTGATAAGGAGAGGTACGAAACGCTCGACTATAAGGAGAGGGACTCACTATTACCGCTTGACCCCATGACTTGCCGATACGGCACACAGTTCCTACATCTTACACGCCCCGCATCACACATCCATACATGCCCCGCATTCAGTTCCATATGCCCGCATATATGCTATCCATTCAGTTACATCCGCATTCAGTACGCCTTCTAAGTTTGATTATTGAGATCGAGAGCCAGATTCTGGTTATAGGGATGAAGTGACGGATGACCCAAAGACAGTCCCCCGAATTAGCGTGATCCAGTTCCTGATTCTCGTGAGCTTGCCCTTTTCGTTTCCCTCATCTAATTCCGCTTTCGATACAATGAATTAGAGACTTGAAATGCCATTACTTATTCTAAGTAAGGAGGAGGGTGGACGGACAGCAAGGGACATTATTATTTCACCGTAAGTACTTGACGGGTTCTACAGTTAGTGAGGGTGATGATCCAGATACATACCCAGTCCCAGGCGCATCTACTGCAGCTTAGCCCGTTGGCCTAGTTGGTTATGCGGTTGGTCAGGTTGGTTCATCGGTTGACTGAGTCGATCCAGTTGCACGAGCATGTTTTATAAATTACACAAATGTCTATCAAGAACATAATTTTCTAATTCATTTGTTAATGTATTCAAATTGTGTGGAATATGTTGATATGTGATCAAATCAAAATTTCTTTCCAGTAATCGAACACATAGATACATACACAAAATTTGTGGATTTCTTACTGAGTAATGATTGTTTAATTATAACACGAGTTGTGAATCTAACTTAACAACTAAATCTCTAATGCCAAGAGAAACTACTTCTAACAATAGTTAAATAATTGCACTATATTCAACAATATTGTTAGTTGTTCATCTGAAGAAAATACTTTACAAATCAAGCAACTCGCCATCAAGGGCAAATAGTGCCCAAGCTGTGGAAGACAAGTTCCATGTGCTACGACAAGCACCATTAGGAAAACCAACATAATGATTTGACAACATCTTCAAACCGAGTGGAAAACAAGGTAAGCAGAAAACACATGTCTGCAAAGAAAACAATCACACCAAAATAAAAAAATGTGCCAACCAATGAATTCACGCACTAATGTACAAAAAGTAATTACACAGATTTCATGCATAATAACTTTTAAAATACAACCCATTGTGGGGCTATGACAAAACATTTCCTTCGTAATCAAATAGATCATAGGCGCCTTTTTGCAAGACACGTTTTATGATATATGGCCCATTCTACATAGGTTCAAACTTTCTAGCTCCCAACTTATTGTTGGCCTGATCATAAAGGAGGACCAGGTCGCCTTTAGAAAAAGTGTGTGGAGAAACAGTTTGATCAAAATGAGCTCTGAAACATTTCTTTTGGGCTTCCATCACCATCACAGCAATGCGACGCGTCTCATCAAGCCTCTCAAGGTAGAGTAACCACTCCTCTTGAGGTGAGGTATTAAGAATAAATTTGATAGCTAATTTCAACGAATGAATTTTGCACTCAATCAAGAGTGTCGCCTCTAAACCATAAACCAACTGGAATAGAGTAAATCTAGTGGTTGTCTTAGCCAAAGTCTGGTAAGCCATGAGAGCTTAAATTAGCATCAGATGCCAACCATTTTTGTGCTTACCAATGGTTCATTGAAGCATAGTAATCAAAACTTTATTGATTGCTTCAACTTGGCCATTGGCCCATGGATAGTAAGGAGTTGAGCTATCATGATGAAGACCCAACTGAGCAGTCATCTCTGCCATCATGTACTAACGAAAATTTGATCCATGGTCAATTACAATGGGTTGAGGGATGCCAAAACGGGCTATGACATGGTTGAAGAGGAACTGAGCAGCAATGATACCATCATCATTATATGTGGGCATCGACTCGACCCATTTAGTGAAGTAGGTGATGGTGAAAATGATATAGCCATTCCCCCCGACCGAGTGAGGGCTACATGTCATGAAGTCTATGTCCCATTTACCAAATGGGCCAATGGTAACAATTGGGTGTCAGGGTACTAGCGGGGTGCAGTGCTTGCGGTTATAAATGTAACATTCATGGCACTTCTGAACAACCAAAATAAAATCCTTAAAAATGGAAGGACAGAAATAACTAGTACGGAGGATTTTCTTAGCAATGGTGTAGCCTGACATGTGATAACCACATGCCCTAGAGTAGCATCCATTCAAGACTCGTTCAACATATTCAATAGTTAGACATCGGTGAAGAACAAAGTCAACACCGAATCGGTATAATGTATCACCAAGAATATGATAGGGTTGAGACTGATGCCAGATACAACATTGGTCGAATTGAGACAACTTGGATTGGAAGGTTTGGGTCTAAAGATAAAAAATATTATCTCCATACCATGGGTCAAGAGTTCTGATGAGAAATAAAGTTTCATCAAGAATATGCCTAGTAAAATCAGTGGAAGTGCTTGCAAAAGGAAGGGCACAAATCAATTCGGTGAAAACAAGTGATTTATTTGATTTGGTGGCAGTAAATTCCAAATCAAACCTTTGCAGGATGACAAACCATTTATATTATTTTCCCCCAAGTAATTGACGAGCCAAAATATAAGTCATGGGGTTGCCACAGAAATCACGGTTGTCTTACGTAGAAGAATATAATGACGTAACCTTTGAACAACGTGTATTGATTTTAAGGAAAGTTTCTACACATGAGCATATTGAGTTTCAGTTTCAACAACATTTCAGCTTAAATAATAAACCACATGTCTGTTACCATCGTCGTCATCCTGAACCAATACCATAGCAATGGTACTATCCGTGGTGGCCAAGTAGAGGAAATAATCACATCGATAATCAGTGGCATGCAATAGAGAACTGATGAGCGTGTTCTTTGAGGCATCGAAGGATTGTTAGGAAATTTCATCCCAAATGAATGGGATCCCCTTTTTAAGCAAGCGAGTAAATGATCTCGGTCTGGGTGTGACAAAGGACCCTTCCAAGACCTTTTACTTTCGTGATGTGTTAAATTGCATTTTTAAAAGAACATAAATGAATACATCTGCATGCTGTAAAGAAGAGGAACATGACAATCATCAGCACATGAAAACATAAGCCGTTGATAACGAAGTTCGTAGAGGAGCGACTAAGTCTCCAAGCCCCGATGTCAAGATGGAGTAAGTCGTTGCATTAAGTGTTGTCAATAGTGGTGATGTACATAGAGGTGATGTCGTTCTCATACAAGTAAAAATTCCCTCATGTAGGAGTGGCTCCAAGAGATGTTCCACTACAGGAACTCTCAGTCAAAAAGGACGCCTATCAGTATGCCACAAACTCATGCATGATGAGAATCCTACCAACACAGCATAAAAGGGATCTCAATGCAAACATACATGGCGACAACATGAGTATCCCATCAACATACAACAAATGGATCTCAAATAAAAACATGACGAATCATGGCAATAAGTACATCCCACAAATGATTCTGCATCACATCAAGCAAGAATCATGAAAACAAGTAAGAAATGAGATCCCTCATCAAACATCAATGGGGATCTATGACAAACAATGCATAGAGAAAGAAGTACATGAATAAACTACGTATACCTCACATCCAGGGGCCATCTGAAGAAAAGGATGTCAAATTGCTGAAGCTGGTCAAACCATCCATCTCGCAACGTCGAATCTCATGGAAATGGTTGCTCGCACATTAATGTTGACACTTGCACTCAAATTAGAAACATGGCCAAAAAAAGAATGAGAAAATGGAAAATATGAAAACTCCATCAGATTTGTGGTGTTGAATTGTGCAAAATCGACTGTCGAATTTCTGAATTCTGAGAAAATGGAATTCTGGGGCTTAAGGAATCTTTTAGATTATCCATAAATTCCTCAAAGATTCCCTCCTTTGGGTCCTCTAAAAAGCGGCTACTCAAATCAGGAAACTGACTACGCCATAGGTTTGTGTCGCGGAGAGGTGTAAAATCGACATAAAATTTGTCCAATTTGGACACTTAAAAAATTTCACCCTCCTAAGAATTTCGCTCAGTCGTGGTTCCACTTGCAATAAATTAATTAAAAAAAATATCGTCTCATTTTTTGTGCCTACTCCTGCTCTTCCATCTACTTGGGTGCACAGATGAACTGAGTTTAAGTAAATAATTGGCAGGCAAAGTTCATAAAGACTCCATTGGCGGGTTGGTTACCGATCTGTTTATTATGGAAGAGGTCGGGCGGTCAAACACCGCCTCCTCCTTTTTTTACATAACAATTTTTTTAAATGGGAAGGGAGGTCGGGTTGGGCCCGCCTTGGGCAACCCACCCACCTCACTTGTTTTCTTTCCTTATGGCCCGTATCTTTTTAATGGGTGGTGGGTGGAAGGTTGGGTCTGCGCCCCAAGGGCCAGCCCACCATTATTGGTAACGGCCCTGACTAACGCACGGTGGTTGCAAGTTATGGGGGTAGGGGCTGGGGTAGTGGCCCACTCCTCCATTAAACATTGTTGTGATATTGTTTGGGGTGGCAGGGTTGGTGGCCTACCACCTTTTTTTTTTATATTTTTTTTATAAAAAAACAACGTGGGCATTTTTGAAAATCTAGATTTTTGACCAAAGGAGTCATTTTAATGAGGCAACAATTTTTCCCTGAATCTAGATGGAGTTGGCCAGATTCTATTTTCAAAAAAGTTCCAAATTGTGTCTTCATTAATACTGCCCAGTTAACAAAAATTCATCCCAACTTTGACTGCCTCTATCTTCCTCATCTAGACTCGGATTGGAGTGTCGCTCACACTGTTGGAATCAAGGTGACGAGCACTTTGATCTGATGCCAAGTTAATCACCTTTCTAACACATTTAATTTTGAGCCTTTTTCATGCCCTGGTGTCTAGAGATCCACCTAGATCAATCCTCCCCACTGAGGAGCTTTTGGTCCTCCAAAAGCATGAAAAACAATTTGCAACTTTTCTGTACCTTGTCTGCATCACAAGCATCCTGAAAGGTCTTGCTTCCATCTCCTTCACCTTTGTTCTTCAGAGCCTTAAGAAATGAGCCAACACTTGCAATCTCTGCAACCTCTAGTGCATTTTTTTTGCGAAAATCATGCTTGACTTTCATGACCAACTAATGACCCAAGCATCCCATACTTGCGATGATTTTATAAAACATACTCGGTGGTCAAGTTTACATCAATATGGACACAATACCCTAGCTATGAAAACAAGGCCAACATATCATTGTTTCTTCAACAAGTGATGGAAAACACATCATCACTGCAACACATGTTTTACAAAAATAAGACCAAACTCTATTTCGTTTAACAAGTGATGGAAACAAGACATCACTTTCACAGTTTATCATGCTACTCAAAATAAGACTAGACATCATTGTTTCTTAACAAGTGATGGAAAACACATCATCACTTTTGCATTTTAAAATTTAACAAATGATTTACAAAAGCATGACCATGACAAGCTAACATATCTAGAAACCATTTTTCACTTATCGCTATGAATGGGTCATCCCCATGTGGTGGTTTTGCTTGTCAAACAATCGTTTCACCTGCTTCATGTGCTGACACTTTGTCTTTAAGGTGCTACTCTGGATGGATCCTCCAACATGTGGCTCTTTGATGGCCATTTATGTCGTAATGACTACAATAGGTCTTCTTCCTCCAAATCTACTTAACATGTTTCTTTACCTACTGTTGAGAGGGTATTTCACACCTCATCCTTTTGTGTGTTTCCATTCCTTTCCAACACTTAGAAAATGTATGGTTATGTAATCCATAAAAGGTACATGTGTTTCGATGCCATGTTTTACACTGATCATTAAAAACATGATTACCATAAAAATGAACATTTGAATGTCGAGAATGGTTATACCTTTCCTTGCTGTCTATGGTGTAAGTATGACGATGATAGCTTGCCTCAGCTCTTTCCCTGCAATGGGCACTGCCATGGGATGATGGGGATGTGTTCCCATCATTCTCTTTCCTCAATGATTTCGACGATGTCTTGGAAGAAACTGACGCCTTCAAGCATTCTCCCTCGATGTATCTCAAACATGCAAATTGAGGTCTTTGCACAACCTCCAATGGTTGAGTTATTCCTTGGTTATTAACACCAAGTTATTTTTCCTCCTTGTGCCTCATCCTAGTAAGGAGCCTTATGTTCATCCCTATAATTGGGATCTCTAAATCTCCAACAGAAATCATACTATGTGAAGACTAAACCGAAAGGAAATCAACATCTTTTACCTCCTCTGTCGATTTGGAAAGAAGTGATGAGGGCTTCTCATTATCTATTGTTGGTGGTTTTCCAGCTGTCTCGGCACATTCCCCAACTTCCTTTCTGACATATGTAAGTCCTTCTTGATGGGGTAATTCTTCTACTTTGATGGGGTTGACAATGCCTTGGCCATTAATTCCCAAGCCTTTTCCTTCATACCCCATTTTCTTCAATAGTTTGGAGCCAATTCCTGTGGTATGATTTTCAGAAACATCAAAATCATCATCAGGACACATACATGAATTCAGAGAATCACATTTTACCTCACATGGGTCACGTTTCCAAAGCCTCGTCCTTTCCTTGCAGCTATCATAACAAACTATGTTTCTCCTCTTTCTCTTCATGTAGAAGCATCTTCAATTTAGCATTATATGTTTGAAGACTTTGGTTGTTGTGCTTCAGTTCTTCCAGGGCCTCTTACGTGGCTCACAACTAAAGCTACAATTGCTCCTTTTCTACTGTCTCTTTCTGTAGATTTTCATACATTATTTCCACCCTTTTGGAAGTTTTGAGCATGGTCTCATACATCGCTCTTTCATCCTTTGTCGCTACACATTCCATTATTCATACTTGCAATTCACATCCACACAAAGACCGCTTTGATACCACTTGATCTAGGTCTGGGTGTGACAAAGGACCCTTCCAAGACCTTTTACTTTCGTTATGTGTTAAATTTCATTTTTAAAAGAACATAAATGAATACATCTACATGTTGTAAAGAATAGGAACATGACAATCACCAGCACATGAAAACATAATTTGTTGATAACGGAGTTCGTCCAGGACAGACTACGTCTCTAGGACCTGATGTCAAGATGGTGTAGGTAGCTACATTAAGTGTTGTCAATAGTGGATACGTACATAGAGGTGATGTCATTATCATATAAGGAAAAATGCCCTCACACAGGAGTGGCTCTAAGAGATGTTCCACTATAGGAACTCTCAGTCAAAAATGACTCATATCAGTATGACACAAACTCATGCATGATAAGCATCCCACCAACACGACATAAAAGGGATCTCAATGAAAACATACATAGCAACAACATGAGCATCCCATTAACATACAACAAAGGGATCTCAAATAAAACATGAAAAATCATGGCAACAAGTACATCCCACAAATGATTCTGCATCACATCAAGCAGGAATCATGAAAACAAGTAAGAAACGAGATCCCTCATCAAACATCAACGGGGATTTATGCAACATGATCCATAGAAAAAGAAGTACATGAATAAATTGCATATACCTCACATCCAGGGGTTACCTGAAGAAAAGGATGTCAAATTGCTGAAACTAGCTGGATCATCCATCTCGCAGTGTCGAATCTCATGGAAATGGTTGCTCGTACATGAATGTTAACACTTGCACTCCACTTAGAAAAGTGGCCAAAAAATAGAATGAGAAAATGGAAAATATGAACACAACATCAGATTTGTGGCGTCGAATAGCACAAAATTGACTGTCAAATTTCTGAATTATGAGAAAGTGGAATTCTAGGGCTTAAGGAATCTTTTAGATTCTCCCTAGATTCCTCAAAGATTCCCTCCTTTGGATCCTTTGAGAATGGGCTGCTTAGATCAAGAAACTGACTGCACCATTGGGTTCATATCGTGGAGAGGTGTAAAATCGACATAAAATTTTTCCAATTTGGACATTGCAAAAATTTCACCCTCCTAAGAATTTCACTCAGTCATGGTTCCACCTGCAATAAATTAATTAAAAAAAATATCATCTCATTTTTCGTGCCTTCTCCTACTCCTCCATCTACTTGGGCATGCTGATGAATTGAGTTTAAATAAATAGTTGGTGGGCAGAGTTCACAAAGACTCCATTGGCGGGTTAGTTACTGATCCATTTATTATGGAGGAGGTCAGGCGGTCAAACCCCACCTCCTCCTTTTTTTACAACAATTTTTTTAAATGGGAAGGGAGGTCGGGTTGGGCCCACCTTGGGCAGCCTACCCACCTCACCTATCCCCTTTCCTTATGGCGTGTATATTTTTAATGGATGGTGGGTGGAAGGTTGGGTCTATGCCCCAAGGGCCGCCCCACCTTTATTGGTAACGTCCCCGACTAACGCATGGTGGTTGCAAGGTATGGGGGGGAGGGGCTGGGGGTATTGGCCCACACCTCCATTAAAAAAAAATTGATATGGTTTGGGGTGGTAGGTTGATGATCCACCACCTTTTTTTTTAATATTTGTTTTGTTATAAAAAAACAACATGGCCATTTTTGAAAATCCGGATTTTTGACCGAATGAGTCATTTTAACAAGGTGACAATTTCTTCCAAAATCTTGCTGGAGTTGGCCAGATTTTGTTCACAGAAAAAGTCCAAATTGTGTCTTCATTAATCCTACCTAGTCAGCAAAAATTCAACGCAACTTTGACTGCCTCTATCTTCCTCATTCGGACTCGGCTTGGAGTGTCATTTGCACCATTGGAATCAAGGCAACGAGCACTTCGATCTGATGCCAAGTTAATCACCTTTTTTCCACTTTGAATTTTGAGCCTGTTTCATGTCCTGGTGTCTAGAGATCCACCTAGATCAGTGAATCCCTTCACAAGTTCAGTGTAGTTAGGAACGAAACGACGAAGAAAATTATCCTTTCTTTGCAAACTTTACAATTAAAGAAGTGAGGTAGGAGGGGGTAAGTTTATAATAGCCTCAATTTTTAGAGGATCTATTCAGATACCTTCTCAAGACACAACAAAACCCAAGAACTGACCAGATTCTAAGTAAAAAATGCACTTATGTGGATTAAGACGAATTTTATAATGTTGACATCGCAAAAATATGGATATTAAGTGGTCTGGATGGTCATGGCACTTAGCAAAATGGGTTGGTAAGTCGTCTAGATAAGGTTCAACAATGTGCCGAATATCATGAAACGCATAGGAAATTTCTCTCTGAAAGGTAGTGCTAGTGTTTTTTAAACTGAAAGGAAGCTTTTTATAGGCAAAAGTTCCCCATGGACAAATAAAGGCCGCCTTGTGTTGATCAGCGAGTGAGATGTCGATCTAGTTGTAACTAGAAAATCCATCCATGAAAGAGAAAATCTCACTCCTAGCACACTCATCGATGATCTGATCGATAAACAAAGTCGGATAGTTATCTTTCAAGCATGCGTGATTTATGTCATAGTAATCAACATAGACTCATATTATGCCCTGATTTTTAGTAACAAATATAATGTTGGAAACCCAATCTATCAATGGGATCAGATAGATGAAAACAACTTTTAAAAGCTTTTCAACTTCTACCTTAATAGCAACACCCTTCCTAGGATGCATGGGACGAAGTTGTTGACAAACAGGCTTCGCACCAAGATACGTGGGTATTTCATGCACCACAATGGTTGGATCAATACCATGCATTTCCTCATATGACCAAGCAAAGAAATCACGAAATTCTTTGAAATTTTTTGTGTAAACCTTGATCTCATCAAGAGAACAAGAAACCCCAATATGAATGTTCTCAACAATTCTAGGTTTAATGGAAATGTTGAGAGGCATGGTGGCAGTAATATTTGTTGGAGAGGTAAATCCCCTCTACAGATAGAGGCGATCCCTACTAGCCCAAAATGGGTCTAGCAACAATCAAACAATGCTATCACGCAAGTTCCTAATTGCAAATAAAGAGTAGGTGATGAAGACCTACTTGAGATCCAACGCTTTAGTTCGTA
>APFE030317529.1:0-12585 GCA_000404065.3 Pinus taeda | reverse complement strand
AATGAGCGGATTCCGAGGTTAATCGCCTCGGCTAATAATTCAATTACAGCACTATATTCAGCCACATTGTTCGTTGTACAACCCAGACACACTCCTTAAATATCTACTAACTCACCATGAGGATCGTAGATCACCCATGCCGCAGATGACAGATTGCGAGTACTGCGGGAAGCACCATCAGCGAAACCAACGTAAGGTGATCCAGACATCTGTTCAAGAAGCAAGAGACACAATAAGCAGTGATCACGCCGACACACTGAGATAAAAATTAAATAAACACGCACACACACAACACACTGTTAAAAAGCATATGCATGTAAAAAAATAAAAGAGAGAGCGCCTGGACTTAGGCATAATATTTCTTAAGATACAGCCCATTGCGAGGCCTATCCAGGGAATTGCCTTCATAATCTATCAGCTCATAGGCACATTTTTGTAAAACTCTTTTCACAATATAGGACCCTTCCCATTGAGTGCGAGATTCCTTCACTCAAATTAGCCGTCGAGTTACTCCACGATACTACTCCTGTATAAGAGCGGCTTCTTTACTTGGAACGACTGGATGAGACACGTCGTCTAGCCTCCCTAGCTATCGAAGCTCAAAAGAAGCGAGTGAAAACTCACTTCGATAACATTGTTAATCCCCGCTCTTTCATCGAGGGAGATCTAGTACTGCTCTACGATCAAGCTAACGATAAGCTTGGGGCAGGAAAACTTGAGCCAATCCGTAAATCCCCTCTACGGATAGAGGCGATCCCTACTAGCCCAGAATAGGTCTAGCAACAATCAAACAATGCTATCACGCAAGTTCCTAATTGCAAATAAAGAGTAGGTGATGAAGACCTACTTGAGATCCAACGCTTTATTTCGTAGGAGACATGGCCCTCGCGTTCCTTTGCCTTGGCCAGTCACGATCCTCCACTATCCACGTGAATGGACACATGCACACAAAGGGAACAAACACAAACCCAACCGTGAAATCTAATATATGCAATTATACATCAGTCAGGAAGGATATAATTCAACATCAACCATTACAAGTAAAACGAGAATGGAACCATAATGATAGTCATCTATTTATTAATATTCAACAAAGGAGAATACAACCAGCGTCCTGACGTCAAGTCCTCCTTTGGCTGGGTGCTCAGCTACACAAGTCTTGCAAAATCTTGAAGGGGTGAGGGACAAGCTCTCTCTCTCTTTAGTGACAAAGTCTCCTTACTTAGGAAAAGCCTTGGATACAAAGAAGGCTCCTTGCAACTCCAACCTTTTGATGTCTTCCTTTCAGCACAAGTATTGCCACAAGAGTCAAATCTATTAGAACCAGAACTAGCTTGTCCAAGCCGTGGGAACAATCTTTTATAGAGGAGAAGGAAGAGATAAGTTCAATCCCCCACAATCATGGATTTGGCTTCATCACTTGGAAACTTCCATGGAATGGTGGCAAACAACTTTCCATCCAAGGAGATTTGAAGCCAAACCATCCTCACTCAACTTGGAATCAGTTTGGTGAATGAGGTGGATAGAAACTTCGGAGGTTTGAGTGGTTAAGAATTTTGCCCAAACTGGTTGGCGCGATTGCGACTCTGAGACAAAGCGCCAATGGCACGCCCTTCCTTTAGGATTTTCCCCATTGGTGCGGGCACAACACAGGGCACCCGCGCTAATGCAAAAAGGGCTATTTTTAGGGGCAATGAGCAGGAGATGTCTTAAGGGCATATGAAGCTCATGTTTAGAGGTTAGTAAGGCAAGTGGTTTCAAGTCTTGTTACTTCTCACAAGTCCCGGAATGGATCCTCCAAGATGCGGGAGAGGGGTAACAGGGACGGTGAGAAACGGTGACAAATTACTATGTAACAATATTCCATATATTACGTTCAGACAAGACTTCGTGTACCAAAATAGGCATTTGAAGTGCATGCATCAGGTTATGAGAAATGAAAGCTTCAAGACACGAAGGAATCTCACTTAGTATTGGAAGAAATGAAGAACGATGATGAATATCATTCGAAGCAATTTAATTAAGAGACATAACCTCACAAATACTCTCATCGGTGGGGAATGTCTTGCTCAAAGTATCCATGAAATCCCAAGAACCAAGCCAAGGAGATTACACATAAGTATCCATGTCAATACTGAAAACAACATGACTTTTTGAAGCATCTGTTGAAGTCGAGACAATTTCCTGATAAGCTTGTTTTAACGGACTTAACGACATAGATTCACCAAATGAATCAATCTGATCTAGAGAAGGGATAATCCAAGGATCTGTAGAAACATAGATCATATTGATTGAAGTGATATTTGGAGGTGGGAGAGAAAAAAGTACCCATTAAAGAAGAATATTTAAAAAGACTTGCCCCCAAACTCTTATATGGAAATTCGGTATTTCCCACATATGGGACATTATCGTTCGATGTATCGGAAGATAAAAAAGACAATTGGTCGACGATGACAAATTTTCGTTCATGAGGGAAATGAAGCACCTAGAACAAATAAGAAACCACACAAAACATAGCATGGGTCCAACTTCACCCAAGAAGAAGGTTGTAATTGAGACTTGCATGTACAACTTCCTCTTCTAGCTCAACAGTCTTTCCTTCCAATGTGATAGGAAAATTTATGAGAATACCATATGAATGAGAGCTTCTACCATCAGAGGCCTCCAAAGTTTCTAGGCACTGGTTAAGGGGAGGAGATCCAATGGCCTTAAAACAAGAAACATACATGATGTAGGTAGAAGCACCTTCATCATTGACGGTCTGATGGATCACCTTTCCCTTTATAATAACTTGAATCAGAAAAGCAATCTAATGAGGAAGATGAGGAACATGGTTTTCAATATCGAAAGTAATTAAACTCGAATTGGCAAGATCAATGTCTCCTATAGAAGACAATAATTATTTTCATTGCGTAGGACATATTTGGAGAACTTCAAAAGAAGACATCATCAAAGGTGCTTGAGCTATATCTTTGACTATATTATAATGTTGTGCAGCTTTAGCATTCAAATTATAGGATGATTTCCGAAGCACACCCTTGGGAGGTGGTCAGATCATAGATTTATTGTTAGTTCACTCAATGTGGAGTGGATAAGAACTAGGTGAAGTGGAAGTATAAGTTATATTAGTGACTTCTTTCTCCACCATCTACTTTTGAAGGGTTTGATGGTCTTTCGATTGAGTAGCGATAGAAATATCCAATGAACCTTGCATCATGAAAACTTGAGAACCAGAGGAGGCAGAGGATTGTGGTTGGTCTACCAACTAATTCTATTGAGATGGAAATGGTTCTTTCAAAATAGCTAGAGTCCCTTTTGATAAATGAATAACTTTAGCACGTTGGGGACAGTCCTTGGTATAATGGTCTTCCTCACAAATGAGGCAAGGATATTTTGTCTTTCATATCAAGATATCATCAGTAGATGATTTGGGAGGATCTTGTTTCAGGGTATCATATCTGGCTTTTCATTTATCCTTTTTTTTACCTTTTGAGGCTTTATCTTCTGCAGTAGACTGGACGACATGGACCGGACCTCAAAGGTTTTACTAGGATTGGACAGACTTTTCAAAGGATGATTGGAACCAATCTCCAAAATAGATTTATGCTTTGCAGAAGCTTTGATGGAAGTGTTAGACACCGATCCAATTATACCATCAATAGGTGGTGCATTAGGAGACTTTGAAGATGTAGGATCTGAAGATGGCCTTAGAGCATCGGGAAACATCTCAAATAGCGTGCTAGATTGGGAATAGACCAAGTCTAGATATTAACCACGGGAAATAACTTGGTCCTCGATAATACATCCACCCATTGCTATATCTACAACAATTTCTTTTACAAATGATTTGGTGAACCATTCAATTAACAACTCAACAGTAATTTCGAATATTATGAGGCGACGCCAATGTATCTATTGATGGATATGACCAGAAATATGGGTTGCAATATCTTACTTCAGAGATGTGAGAAAATGAGTGCCAGTTTCATACCAACAATTGGAGGTGGGTGAGGAAATCCATATCCAAAGAGTTAAGGTCGGCATAGGTAGCTTGACGCAACTTCGTATACCATTTTGCGGCAGCACCTATCAGGGTTCATTGAAAGAGGGAGATATGAATAGAATCGTCAACATAAGAATTAGAAGAACACCATAAGTGATATGTTAGCACATGGGCTTTAGGGTCCTCTTTAGATTTTCCTTCGAACTTAGGGAAACCACTAAGAATTTTAGTAGGAACTAGAGGCTAGTAAGGCGAATGGAAAATTGGATCATTAGTAAGCCTCGAGACATCAAGAAGTTCCAACGTGGCTAAAAATGGTAATTGCGGATTAAAGGGTATGTAAAGCCTTTGAGGAGGCCCAACTTGTGGTGGAGGATTTTGAACATAGGGGACTTGATTTTGCCCCCACTGAGGGGTGCCTTGGCCATAAGGTGGATTTTTTCTAGGGTAAGGTTGATATTGACCTACCATAGGTCATTCATAAAAATTATATGCAATTTATGGATTGTAATGATGTTGTACCTGTTGACCCTGGATATGAAGAGATTGGCCTTAATGCTACAGGGGTTGACCTTGTGTCTGTAAGGTTCAACCTTGTTGATATAAAATTTGAGCTTGCTGCTGCAAATGTTGACCTTGCTGCTACAAATGTTGAGCTTACTGCCACAAAGGTTGACCTTATTGTTGCAAAGGTTGGCCTTGCAGATACAAGGGATGAGTGGGTTGTTGAATAAACTATGTTTTTTGTTGCAAAGGCTATTGATACTACTGCAAAGGGTTCCCTTGCTGCTGTAATGGTTGTTGGATAGTTCCTTGAGGCACACCCTATGGGTATTAGTAATTTTTGTATGGGTTTTGACCATATGCACCAGGAATAGCAAATGGATCAGGTGGCACATAGGGTCTTGCTTGTGGAATATAAGATGGATTTTGCAAGGCTTGTGAAGCATATGGGACATAAGCCTATTGGAGTGGAATTTGAGCTGTGTAAGGTTGTTGATTGGATATTACCCACCCAGATAGACCAATGGGGTTAGGAATACCACTAGAATAAGGTTGATTTACTCCAACCATGTGAGGTTGTGATCCACTCACATGGGTTCCACCTGACACAAGAGGAATATTTGGATTACCCCCCAAGGCGGTGGTACATTCTGTCCACTTGACATAGGGGTGGAGGAACTTAAGGAGGCATGGCCTAAAATAGTTGTTTGTACCAAAATGGAAGGTTGAAATGATGGTACAGGTTGCGATGGAATCATCAGTTGAACCATAATTCACATAACAACAGTTTGTATAGGAATTTGAGAGGTCGTGTTTGGGATAAATAGACCAGTAGTGGGCATGGAATTTGACGACCAAATAGGATTTTGATCCAAAGATGAAGCACTAGGAGTTCCTAAAACTAATTCAGTTAAGTTTATATAACCATGTGGAAGCATAGGCCCATTGGTTTCAGGAAGTGTGTGAGATGGGACTCTTCCTGTAAAAGGAAAGCCTTCTGGAGGAAGGTCATATTCTTGCTCTTCATCAACATGAGGAGTGTGAGTAGCAGAAACTTCTGGATGACCTTGAGGAGAGGTTGGGATCTCACCTTCTAAATCCATGGGTGGAAACAATTGGTGAGGAGGAATCTGAGATGTACAAGGAGATAACTCCAAAGGAACATCGGGTTGATTGTAAGGACTGTAAGGGCACTGAGGAGATATCACAACATGATCAAATAACAGATTTGGTGGATATAATACAAACCTTTGGGACTCTCAAGGGTTTCTATATCATATTCTTAATGTGACAAGGAATCCGAAGGTGGCGGATGAGAAACGTGAGGTTGGATGCTTGGGACAATCCCAAGTTCAAAGCCTTAAGCTTCAAGTGATTGAGTAAGTTCTGAATCAACTCCTTGTCAAGACCCTTCAGTATCAGAAAATGAAGGGGAACTTTGGGATGAACTCAATGGTTCAGCCACAATGACTTTCTCTCAATAGTAGAAGAAAGAGAGATAATTTGTTGAGGGTTGATTAAAATTAAAATTTATAAGGATTTACTCAATATTGGGCCAATAAGAAACTACATGGGTTCGACATGTTATCGTTTCCAGTTAATTTTATTGACATGAAACAAAAAATAAATCAAAATGGGTAAAAACTAGGCAAGAGGGTTTACCAAGTATCTGTGAACTGCAATATACACCCCAGTTGAAGCCAAGGACTTAACATATGGTGGCCAATCTCCTTGAATTATGTGTTTGGTGTATCACGTTTAAAAGGCGGCTGACTCAGTTACCTATGGCTAAAGGATAGAGACCTAATGGGGTCTCCCAATATATACGTGATGATACGGGGAGCACAAGTCTATGTTAGCATTGTCTAGTGCAAAACCATTCAATGAGAGCATCCCTATATATGTTTCATACTGAAGTGCCTTTGATATACCCAAAAGTACAAAATAACCTTCTATATACTTCCATACTAAGATAGGATTTCACTTACGGGATACACTACAGGAAATTAACGATAGTTGCTATCTTTTAAGACACTGGAACACATCTCTAGCATAGACCTCTAAATATTTGTGTTAAGTGAAAAAATATCCTTAGGTTAATTAAGGTAAATTTTAAGTTAATCTTGAATTATATTTCAATTTTGATGGCTCAATGATGTCACATGTTCCTAGAATGCAACGAAATGATGAAAATGGAACCTTTTCATTCGATGAAGGCTAAGCTAACAAAGGAATAGAAACAACCAAGAAAGGCATCAAACAATTCAGAATGCAACAACAAAGTTCTTTCCAATGTTATATGTAAAAATGAAATCTAATCTTTCATCCTACTAACAAATGCAATTCTATAGAAATGAAAATGTCTTTCCTTTCACTAAGATGCAATAATGATTTTCCTTTCTCTTTAATTGAATCAATGCAAATGAATGAAAAAAGTAAAGGGAAATGGAAACAACTCACTAAACATGAAAATATCTTTCACTTTATGATTTTGAATGCAAGAAATGTCTCCAAATTACTTAAAGGAAAAACACTTTCACTTTCTGAAACACAAGAATGATAACAAGCACGTTCTTTCAGTTCAACCAAAGCAAACAATTCGTGATCTATGCTTGAAAATGTAACTAAAGTGATCTTCAAAGCATCAATGTGGGTTGACACTAATGAAAAAAATTTCTCACCAAAGAACCAAAAGCAACTTGTAAAAGATGTCCTGATTCAGAAGACTCTTCAATAGGAGTAATCGATCTTTGTTGGGATAGGGTCCTGTAGGGTCAATTTTGGGGGCAAAACCCCAAGTTTTGGGGCAAAAAGCCCAAGTTTTTTGTAAATAATGTAAAGTCTCTACAAGTTGTTTTTGCGGAGCGCATAGACAGTAAAGTGTCGTAAAGGGTCTTACCCTTCTTTTATGTAAGTTGTGTCGACTTTAATAGATCTACCCATGGTCTGCAGACCATGGGATTGTATAAGTAGGAGAGTCTTTGAGAGTCTAAGGTAGATAACAAAGAGATGAAGTTGAATGTAACGAGTTAGTATAAGAAAGAGAAATGAAGTCTTAGAGTAGAAGAGAGGCTCTGCAGTTGTGTGCGCAGAGGCCTAGAGTAGAGTCCGCAGCTGAGTGCTCAGGGAAGTCTTGGGTCTGTAAGAAGCACTGAAGTATTAATAAAGAGATTATTCCAGAAATTCCTATGTTTATCTATTTCCTTCTGTTATGAATGAATGTGTTATTATGTTATAATGAATGATGGGCTTATGAATTAATATTGTATTGATGCGCGATTTTACATGATTTATATTTTCATATGAATGCAAGTAATGATAACTATTTATGCGAAGAATATCTTGTTGTATGTTAAATTTATCAAACACTTAATCCAATCTAGGTAAATATGGAATTAAGAGTAATCATAGAGGCATGTAAGTGGTTGATTCACCTATTTAGGGTTCACGAAAGACAGTCATAGACCTTCGCGAAGGTCTAGAGGTTAGTTAAAGGAAGTTATATCGATAAGCATTAAAGGCTTATTGATCTGCACAAAGGCAAGCTTAGGGCATAAAATGATATCACGCTCATCTCTGGGTGCGGAAACTTGGTTCCAACATTCCCCCATACTGCTTCGGGTGAGACTTCAGTCCGCGGTCCAAGGGTTGATGCCAAAAGAGCTAGTATTGTAGGGATTTGCATGGCAAAACTAACTCGGAATCTAGGTTAGGACCCACTAAGCAAACTATCTCTGATAAGTAGACCAATCAAAGAGTGGAAGGTGACCAAGAAACCCTAGAAACCCTAGAAATAAAACAAGCTTCAAACACACATAAACCAAATCAAGAGACAATTGCAGTCAGTCAAACATGACAATCAGGACGAATACAAAATAGGCACACTGGAAAATCATTGAAAGAGGGAAAAAAGCCTGAGAACAAGAAGAGAAACCCTAATTGCTCTTATGCTCTGGGATCATCATGCCTATTATAGGAAAAATGGCAATGAAAGACTAATAATCGTGACTATAATAAATGAATCGGCAATGGCATCGCAATTGTTAAGGGAAAACCCATGATGGGTAAGAAGAATGAGGGAAAAATAAAAAATATTCAAGACTAGACAAAACTGAGTGTCCTCAAGCAATCTCCAGCAAGTGAAAATAGTTACAGAAAATCAAACAAACCTAAAATTGATGGTTGGTCAAACTCATCACAAAATCGGGGTGAAGGGTTAGATGGAAAGGGTTATAACTCTCCCCAACAAAGTCACCATTTTGTTGTCTAGGAAATCCTCTCTGTGGACAGAGACAATCCCTCTCGCCCAATGAGTGTGACTAGAAACCTACGTGACAATCTACTGGACACTTTCTGAAGTTACAATTGAAATAAGAGATGAAGAAGATGGCCTACCTCGTTCTGATGCTATCATGTCTTCCTTTGTTGAAGACATTGAATCGCTTGCATCACAGGCTCGGTCCCGATGCTCACATGATTTAAACACCTACACAAGAGATCAAGGCACAACAAGGCATGCAAATATAAATAACATAATCAAAAGTAACCTACTTAACAGATCAAGGAGAGTTAAGATAAATGATACATAAGCATACACATTTATGGAAAATGAACTAGCAATTGTATATTAATAGAATAAAGGAGGAACCATACAACCAAGCCTTGATGTCAATACGTTCTCCTTGAATGAATGCTCAAGTCTAATCTTAAGCTCTCAAAGCACTCATGCAAGCCAAATTAGTAGCATGTAGGCACAATCTCAGCATAAGGGTGCAAATAGCCAAAGACCAACCATTTGGGAATGGGATAAGATGAATATATAGGCAGGGAAAGGGAGTTAGGATATCTCCAATGACAGGAAAAGGCCCTCATCTCAAGGAGGTAGCTCATACAGATAATACCAAAAGCCCAAGTTGGGAGAACTTGACCTCATCCATGCTGAACAACCTATAGCTCATCACTCTGGAAGCTTCTAAATCATGAAGCTTCTCCTCCTCTTTTGGAAAATTTCCTTTTAGGGATCATCGCGAGTATAAAATCAAATAGAGTGATGGAATCACGGGTCTAGTGTAGTGAAACTAGCGACCATCGCAATTTTTAGTATCATAAGAGAAATGAATCACTTGCATGAGTACACTACGTGTCGTCATGTTTCAAGCACTTTGGGGTATGTCATATGGAAGTGCGGGAGGTGTGACAAAATATTAAGTAACACCTGAGAAAATCATTTGGCCACAAATCTGGTTTTGTATTTTTCGATGCTCCCATTAGCTGCATACTTCACTTTGTATATCCATCTGGAACCAACATTGATTTCCCTTCTAGTCTTGGCACCACCGCCCATACATTTCTCTTCATGATGGATTCATATTCTTCCACCAGGGCATCAACCCAAATAGGTTGAGAAACTGCTTCCTCAAATGAAGAAGGTTCTAACTCAATGGGCCCTATCATGAGAGACATGTAACTATTGTACCTCTCAGGTGACCTCCTCTGCCTATGTTATGATGTAGGAGCTCCCACATGCTCATGTGCATTTTGTATCAATCTATCAAGTTACCTATTTCTCTTTCTCCCTTATTCAGATGTTTATGGTTGAGTGGGTGTCTTCACTCAGCCTCCTCTCTTCTCCTCCATTTGTGGCCGCTCCACATCCTCCTAAAGCTCATCCTGAGGCTCCTCCTTTTGAGATAGAAGCTCCTGCTCTGGTGGGATACTCATCTCTCATTCCAGAGAGCATCTCATAGCCTTCTCCTCATCAAACTTGACATCTATCCTCACCATTTTCATCCTCAGTGAAGGTAAATACAATCGGTAATTATGTGGAGTTTTGGTGTATCCTAAAAAAACTCCCAACCCTATTGTAGGCTCAAGTTTCTTCCTCAAATCCTTGGATACATGAAAATAAACTAAAGCTCCAAAAATTATGAAGTGAGACACATCAAGATTTCTCCTAGAGAAATCTTCCTCCAATGTGATCATACCAAGTATTCTATGAGGAGTCTAGTTCTGCAAGTAGACTACAATGTTGCATGATTCTACCCATAGATGTAATGTTAGCCCTTGATCATGCAACATGTTTCTGGTCTCTCCCATTATGCTCAAAATTATTACTCTTAATTACCCCATTATGTTCTGGATTATGGGGTGCTATTAGCTCTCTTTGAATACCTTCTTTGGCGCAGAAATCCTTGAAGGCATTTGAGACAAATCCAACTTTATTATCACTTTTGAGAGCCTTCACCTTCTTCCCAATCTCCATCTCATCCAATGCTTTGAATTCAACAATTTTTTGATAAAACTTCATTCTTCTTTCGCGTGAAGAAGATTCAAAATTTTCAAGAGAAATCATCAATAAAAATAACATAGTACTTATGTCTTGTTGTGGAGGCTATAGAGAAGGGTCCACAAACATCAAAGTGGAGTTGCTACAACATTGCATATTCTCTACTATCTCATCCATGGAAGGTGGATTTGACGTAATTCCCCAAGATGTAACCCTTGCAGACATCTACCTTGTCAAGGGAGCCTTTAGGGAGACTAGTATTAATTTGCTACATGATTGTTAAGACACTATGGTGTAGATGACCCAATCTCTCATGCCAAAGTTCTCCAACATCTCGACTCTACACTTTTTGTGCTTTACTGCTCAATGTAGCACAATACCTATCCTCAATTTTGGATAGGTTCTTCACTCAAACTCCAGTCTACTTCACTTTCTCGATATCTATGTGTCTCAGAAAGGATTTCCCTTTACTAAAAATAACGTCATAGCCTCTATCCTCCAATACTACTACACTGATCAGGTTCTTCTTGGACCTAGGTACATATATGATATATTTGAAGTGAAGAGGGGAAGATTTATCCCTCTCAAAGGTGACAGTACCAATTTTTGTAGCAATGTATATATTGTCATACCCCAATTCAATATGCATCTAGAGATCATTCTCCTCCATTTTACTCAAAAATTCCTTTCACCCTTTCATATGGAATGAGGCACCAGAATCAAGGTACCACAAACTCCCCAGAAAAGTGTTGGCCATGCATGCTATTAGGGTGAAGTCTAATTCAAATTGTGAAGCCAATGCTTCACCTACTAGTCCTCCTAAAGGCTTCTTGTTATAATTATTGTGTGGAATTTTTGTTGCATAGTGTTCATATTCATGGTAGTGGAAACATTTTATCTTTCTCGAGTCTTTCTTCTTGCCATTACTTGTCTAGATTTAGGTTTACTTTGGGTCTTCTTTCCTTTTCCCTTCTCCCCCTTCCTAACCAAGGAAAAATTATCTTCATCCTCAACTTTGTACAATGTTCCATCTCTGGTATTTCTCCTAAACTCTTCTTGAACCAAATTGAACCATAACCTTTCCCAATTCGGTAATTTTTCCCTTCCAATCATAGAGTTCTGGTAGTTGTTGTAGCTAAATCTAGCACTCTATGGCACAAGTGTTGCAGGGGAGATAGAAATCCTCCTAGAGATAGACTTTGGGTTGATTATACACTAGTACCTAGGACATCTTAAGTAGAGGAGTGCTTAAGAGATTATCTGAGGGGTTTTCAACACTCCAATTGTCATGTAAAAAGGGTAAAAGGAGGGGCTTGGCTCAATAAGCCTTCACTTGTTAGAAAATTATATATTACAGAACAATGGAACACATAAAATATTGCATAAATATAAACACAGAAAACACATAGAACAAGAGAGACACAGATATACGTGGTTCACCCAGTTTGGGCTACGTCCACGGAGAAACAGCCAATCCTTCCTTTTATATTATCCAGCAAACTGAAGAGGCATAACCTACAGTAGATCCACTGTAATTCCCTCTTTGCTCTCAATCTCCTCTCTCTTCCTCACTCAGAATACAGATGTACATAAACATAATACAATTCCCTCATATATAGCGAGGGGTTGCCTTCTAGGGCAAAAAACCCTAAGTTAAACATAACTTCTACCGTAATATCTATGCCTAATGAATGGCCCAAATTGACTATGAAATTACAACATTTTACAAGACAATTTTACATCTATTCTTAGCTTTGGGGGCATTTCCCCCAATCCCCCGGCTAGGGGGGGG
>APFE030317525.1:0-14248 GCA_000404065.3 Pinus taeda | reverse complement strand
AAGGCTACAACCATATAAGCAAATGTCCCTCAAGCAAGCTAAGAAGGATAGTAAATTATCACCAAAGTATTATGGTCTATACAAGGTGTTGCAAAAGATTGGTACTATGGCATACAAATTAAAGCTTCCTGCAGCTTCTCGATTGCACCCAGTTTTCCATGTTTCATGTTTAAAGAAGGTTATAAGCGATATGCTCCCAGTTCAAACAATATTGCCAGAACTTGATGAGGAAGGAAAAATTATATTGGAACCAGAAGCAGTCACAGAAACAAGAACTCGACAACTACGAAATCGATCAATTTCAGAGTATCTTATCAAGGGGAAGAACTTATCTGCTGAAGATTCCACATGGGAGGATGAGAATTTTATACAGAAGCATCCAGAACTACTCAAGCGTTGAGGACAACACTTTTTTGAAGGAGAGGGGCATGTTGAGTCCCTATAATTCTAGTGATTACCCCATTAATATTGTAGTTGTACCCCTTATTAATATTTTTGTTCCCTATTGTCCCCATATTGTTCTTACTGGACCCCATAGAATCCCTCTATTGTTATTTTTGTGGCTTTATATTATTATTGTTAGGTCGGCTGGGTTATATTTTGTGACTCCTTAGACTCCTTATATAGAAAGGAGGTTTTATCATTTGAATCATCCAAGAATTTTTCATTTATGTAATGTAAAGGAGGTTGCCCCCTCGAAGAGGCTGAATTCTAAGGCATTGATCTATCTTTTCTATCTTTTCTTGAGCTGGTTCATAACAATGATCTATTTTCAAATCCAATACACCTGAAACAATATGCTTCAAGGTTGGAAATGCTTTATAATGAAGGTGAGCATATATTTCATGCCATAGCTCACATGGATCGATATCATTATGCACTAAAGCTTGGGAAGGGAACCCAGGAGTTTGCACAACCTTCCTTCATGACTCCCTATAGCCCTAGCAGAGTTTATACTAGAGCCCTTGGCCCACACAAGGACTTTTGTTAAGTTTATGGTATGTTCTATGCTTATAACAGTTTACTTCTTTTTCTTATTATATTCCACAGATTAGCAATCACATGTACATAAAGTAAAGTGTAGATAGAACATTAGACGATCGACATAAAACAAGCCAAGACGAGAGACACAAGATGTGGCGGCTAGCCAGGGACAAACCCCACAATGTGTGGGGAAACCCTTTGATCAAATCTTCTTTTATCTTCAATAATTCAGCAGAGAGAAATAGTAGAATAAATCTGATTCATATCAGCAGTAGCAAACCCTAGATCAGCAGCATCAACATTAGCGACTTCATCATCAAACTAGGGCAGACGATATCTCACAAACCATTCATCGGATTGACTTCATTCCACCACCAAAAGTTGTGGCTTTCAGAGGAGGTTCAGATGAGCCTACAGCGTAGTTCAGATGAGGAGACCTTCTGGGCCTCGCAAGTCAATCTTTACTTATGCAGTTGCAGCTTCAGTTTCAGTAGTTTTCGGCTTCAAACTAGGGCAGTCGATATCTTGCAAACCGTTCATCGGATTGAATTCATTCCACCACCAAAAGTTGCAGCTTTCAGAGGAGGTTCAGATGAACCTACAGCGCAGTTCCAAAGAGGAGATCTTCTAGGCCTCGCAAGTCAATCTTTACTTCTGCAGTTGCAGCTTCAAATTCAGCAGCTTCCGGTTTCACATGTGTGAGAGAGAGAGACCCATTTCAGCGCAGTAGAGAAGAGACTCATATCTGCGCAGTAGAGAGAGAGAGAGATGTGATGAGATGAGTGAGTCCAAATGAGGAAAAGTCCTCTTATATATTTATACACAACGTTGGTGGGTGAATAGATGCGACTGTTGGGCTTCTTAGCCTACATGAGTTGTAGGTCGGCTTGATAATAATTCCATAATCAAAATAAATTCGTATCTCCATGAATACTTATCGGAATCGGATGATCTTTATATCAATCCTACACCTCTCGATGAGAGGAATCTAATAAAAATATTATCAACCATGAATAAGATGACCCACATGAAGTTTTTCACTGGTTGCCAATTTTAACAATATATAGCAAAGAGTGGGGTGACCATTGACATTCCCCTTTG
Organism: Pinus taeda; assembly: GCA_000404065.3. Lineage (NCBI taxonomy): Eukaryota > Viridiplantae > Streptophyta > Pinopsida > Pinales > Pinaceae > Pinus > Pinus taeda. The sequence goes on along the minus strand of APFE030317525.1, from coordinate 12,163 downwards.
TGACTCTTCAACTACCCTCATGGCTCTTAAACTTACACATGACTATTTACATACTACTATTGACACTTGGTCTTTCACTTTGCAACATGTTTACAATACAATCTGCACATGTACCCATGTGAGACAAAAATGGGCTTAAGTAATCCATACAAGACATCACTAAGACTCGGGCAGTTGTGGGAAGTCTAATTCATCGACATCCTCTTGGTGATAATTGGTGGCGAACTGATGCCAAGCTTGGTAGTGTGCTATGGTGTCCTTGTACTCCATGGTGACATCCTTCTAAAAGTGAACTCTTACCTTTGTTGCATCTGGGTACACTGATATGGCACCTTTGTCCAACTCGTCATATAGCATGCGCATCAGGGTCTTGAGTGCAACCGAACCATCGACATACTAGTGCATAGTGTCTGCGCTCATATGCAAATATGTGCTGGTGGTTATGCACATCAACTGCTCGAAGTACATGTCTAGCTCCAGTTAGACTTGGTTCTTTGCTTTCACCTTGGTGAGTGTACAAATGGATGGGATCACATGTTTGTGCATGACACCCATGCTCCTGAACATTCGTGCATGTGAAGCCTATAAGCTGGTGATGAGTTGTGGGAGTTATTCATAGTTCCGGATCTGACTCCAGATCTGTGCCTTCAACTCCATTGCCTTTGGCTTCATCATCTTTGGCAAGTACAATGGGGCTCCCTTGTACTTCATTTTCCATATCTGCATGTGATTGAAATAAGTGTGTATGTCTGTCAAGATGCGTGCTCTCCTAGCACGACGCTACTGCCAACCATTAATATGGAAAACTAATTTATGCATGATGACGAATCTTAAGTACAACTTCCACATGATTATCTTGAGAGACGATACTTCATCAAGTATCGCTTTCCTCCACTCTTCTCTGGTGAATGTTGTATCTTTCTCCTCCTTACTTGGCCGCTTGCAACTCCTTAGCCATGTGCTCATTCTCAACTATCAAGAATCTCACACTTGAGTTGGTGGCTTCAACATATGTTTTTGTAGCATCGACCAATGCAGTTGGATGTCTGCGCACATCATACATGATCACTCGTTCTTGAAAATGCGCAAGATATGCATGGACATCTAAAATGGGCACTCTACACCATTGCACAACTCTATGTTGTGACTTGTCAAAGGATATGTTGTGCACATGTGCTTCCAAAATGTCCTCAAGGATTTAAGTGTCTCCTTGATCACTTGGGACTTGCTCTGCTCCCAGATCTGGTGAAGCTGGTGGAGTGACCTCTGGGCCTTTGGGCATGAGATCCATATCCTGATAGTGCTCTGGCTTAACCAAATCCATGTCCATTTGCTCCAACATTTTTTTAATCTCTTAAGAAATGTCTTTCTCCTAGGACCGCTCACCCTATTTGTTGTTTTCCAGTTGTGATGAGTCAATAACCTGTATTTGCACAATTTCATCAATGTGTGCACATTATGCTTCCTGTTATTCTTGTTCATGATGCGCTTTTTTCTCCCTTCTGTGCAACTCTTGTAATTCCCTTAGTTGTTGCTTCACCTCCTGCAACTTCTTCTCTACCTCCTCCAACTTCTACTTCTCCTTCTATCTTTAGGCAATCCTTATGTTGCATTGCTGCTTCTTTTCTTCAATCTCCAAAGCTTCTCTCATTACAAGTGGATCTACCTTGAACTTGAATCTTTGATCTGCCTATGTGATGTCAGCAACCTTCCTCTCACATTTTTCATGTGCAAATATGTTGCCCTCTGATGCTGCTGATGTTGCTTCCCTATCAACTGTTGTTGCCTTGTGCATTGTTAACCATTCTACAACCACTCTGACTAGTTCATTGAGCCTTGAGAAGTTGTAGCAGTATCTTTTTGTGTCTTCCTCAGGCCAATGACATGCCACATGGATCCAAGGATGATACATTCTCGTACAATGGTCCTTCACTAAGGAATGTAGGTAATATGGATTCAAACTTCTGGTGTCGAAGGTGAACCTCTTGAATTCCTCTGTCTCAACCTCAACATGCTTGAGACTCTGGATCTCATATAACCTGATCTGCAAAGGAAGAGCAGGCCAAGGTTCCTTCTTCTTCTTGTACAGTCTCACTGACAACCCTATCAAGATGTGGTATGCAACCTCTTGCATGACCAACTTGTCCATGGAAAACTTCGATAACACATGTGGATCCTTCTCCGTGTTGTACATCTGGATGAAGGTGCCAAGGGATGAGGCACACCAATATACAATGTTAACGAATGCCTCCATCATTGCCTATGACATGCAAGGAGGATCCTGCTCAAAGATTATCTTGTACACAGGGGTGATGAAGTGGTCTAATATCTATAGTATAACTCCATGGAAACTGCACTCGGAGAACAACCTGCAATAGATGTGCATAGAGGTTTCTGAAGGTGTCCACGTCCAACCCAAGCCAGGGAATTGCTGACGAGCATAGATTGCATCAAGCATGTAGGAAAACATGAATAGCTTTTCCTGCTAACCCTTGGGCAGATGCCAAACATTTGTTACTTGCCCCTTCAGCTGGAGAGCCAACATGTCGGACCAACTGAAAGGTATTCATTCGTTTACCAGTTGATCCAACACAATCACCCAACTATGTGGGAAGGTTTCTGTACTCTCTTGGTCATATAAGCGACATATGAAGATGATCAAGAACTGATAAGCCTTACGCAATGTCTTTGTCTTGTATACCTTGTTGAGTTTCATCCTCAACTTAGACGACTCTCTCACCCAAATCTTCAAGATGTCTCTTGAGTTCGCACTGTTGCTAGGATGGGTGAAGAGTACATACATTTTATTCACCGACTGCGGCAAGTGATACATCTCTTGATATTCCTCTGCCTTGAAGGTAGAAAGTTTTGTTCCACTGACACTTCTCAGTTCTATTGTCTCTAGATCAACATGCGAGACAATCCAGTGGATCATGTCCTTGCATGGAAATGTGGGATACCTACATGCAACCCATACAAGCCAAACTTGTGTATGTTGACATAGACTCTCCGGTCCTCCAGATTCTCCTTAAAGGCGCCTAAAATGATGTCATTGATGTCCTGCCATGTGATCTTGATCTCCTTATCTATAAACAACTTAGTATCTTCATAGATGGGTAAGCTCATAGACACTTGTTTGACCACATCTCCAGTTGCACTCTCAATTGTGTCCTATGACCCTGCTCTCTTAAAAGCCATTGTACCTGTACTGCTAAGAGAATGATGAACAACTATGATGCTTGGAGATAGAGCAATACTCATGGAAAGAAATATGTTAGATGAAAACCAAAAGCAACTTGAGGACTGAAATGCAACACACCTAATTGACGGACTGGGAAAATTGCGTAGATTTCTTTAGGAGAGGTTGGGAGATTGATTGCCAGAACTATGCAGAGCACAGTCCAGGATGTCAGTGAGATGACTGACTATTGAAACTATGTAGAGCACAGTCTAGCTTGGCTTGTTGAGGACTGGAACTACGTAATGTGCAGTTTCAGTCAACATGATTGCTACCCGGGAAATTGCACTACGTAATCCCAGGGGCCAACTGATGAACTGTCTCTTAGAATTGCGCAAAGCACATCTTGGGAGGCCAGTGTGAGATAGGCTCTGTGCAATTTCTGGGAGCAAGGCAAGGCCTTCCATCCTAGAAATGTGCAATGCAAGTCAGGCAAGGAAAAGTCCGAGCCAAGGCATCTCAAACCTACCGATGGGCGACTGAAAACAATAAGGATTGAATGGGTGTGTAGAGATGGTGCAGACATGAGTGAATGAACATGCATGTGATTACAGTCAGTGCATGATTCAATAAGAAGGGAAAACAATGAAGTGTGTGAAGTGAGTCGCCGCAACGACGACTGTTAGTGCAGAAACAATGTTATGCATGTGACATCAAGGGAATGTAATGCAAAACTCGTAACAATGCCTCTACAAGCTAGCATGCAATGAAATGACAACAAACGTTTAATAAAACCAAACAAACAACATTAACACAAACTGAAATAAGAAAAGAAACAAAAAAGTAGCAAAAGATATGAAAAGCAGACTTACCCAAAAAAAGTCGTGTTGAGTGTACCGAAAGTTCTTAGATGTGCTGGGAATGCCAAAGCTCCAATAAATAGTTTTGACAAGATTGAGGCCTATGACGTGAATGCCACAATTCTATGAAAAAGCAAAACTTGGTGGGAGGTTTCTAAAACCGATTTTTCATGTAACTCCCAGTTGCTAAAATTAGATCCCTAAAATCTAGAGATGTTTTTTTCTTTTTTCTTTTTCGGGAAAAGTTGCCCATGCATGCAAGGCAAGATTGAACAGTCATGGAGGGAACCAATCAACTTGTGAGCACATGCAATGGTCAACAGACCTTGGGGTGAGTTCTGCCTAGGCTAAGTGGCTTTGGTTTCCCCTCAAGTTCTACGCAATTTTTGGACTGAAGCCATGGCTGCCAGTCAGAAATGTGCAAATTCTGAGATCAAGCTCGGTGATGGGTTGCTCTACGTAATTTTCTTGGGGAAGGCAGCCTGCCTACTCTGCACAATAATGGAGGGTAGTGCTTGCTACCAAGATGCACTGCGCAATTCCGAAGAGCAAGGTTGGTTTCCCTCTAGTGTTGTGTAGTTTTCCAATTCAACACAAGAATGGGTTTGAGACCAAGTCACGGGAGGTCAGCTTGTGGGTGAAAGACAAGCTAGCGAACACAAGTTGATAAGCCAGAAAAACTCAACTGAAAGCATAAGTACCTGAATAATGCAAGACATGTTGCTAAAGATGGTTGGTAGGGAGGCTCCAAAACAAAGCTAAGGAAAAATTTTGGAGGATGGTTGCAGCTGCTACAACGTAACAATACATCAATAAAATTTTCTTAAAATTAGGAAAGAAATGTTCATAAGGTTTTAAAAACTAAAAACTAATTATCATTATAGCTATTAATTATAAAAACTATGTGTATACAAGAAAAAAAAATATGATTAATTGTAATGGGAATGAAAATAGGAGAAATAAAAAAAACAAAAAGACTAATAAAAAAAAGTGTAAGTGAAATTAAAACCCTAATAAAACTTAAAATATATATTATTACGTATATTATAATATATATATAATACTATATCTAATTTATATTTCTTTAGGCCAAATTCTTTTTTTTTTGGAAAAAAAAAAAAAGATAATTTATTTTTTAATTTTTAATTCTATTTATTTTATTTATTTTAATTTTTAAAATTTGTTTCCTCTTTTAAAAAACCATTAGAAAAAGTTACAAAAAAAATATGAAATTTTTGTTTAATTATTTTTTCTCTTTATAAATTTGTCATCTTAAATTAAAAATACGGTAATTCACAAAAATGAAAATAATAGACAAAATGAAAAAAAAAAAATTAAATAAAAAGGAAATCGTAAAACAAAATCAGATTAACTAATAAATACAAAATTACAAAAATAATCCATAAAAAACTTACCTATCCACCATTACAAATAAATAAATTAAATAATAATAATAAATAACAAAAAATAAATTCCCAAAATTAAACTATGAATAAGTAACATAAATTTGTAATCATTACAAACTAATAAACAATCAAAAGCAAATCGTAGGTAATCGTAATTGCCCTCATAAATTTCTTGGGAGAGTTTGAAACTTTTGGTATAATGCAATCACTGATCTTATTCTTCCAAGGGCTCTCATATCACTGCTACAGCGACAAGGTATTTTCACATGGGATAAGCTTATCAAGGAATGGCGTGGAACCACACCTATCTGGATGGATGGTTGTGACCTCAACCTACAGGATATATGGGAAGGTATATGGAAATCACTCACTGAAACATTATCTGGGAGTGGCATTCATCATCACGGACATTCAGATCAACTTCAATGGACAGTCAGCTGCTTTCGGAGACCTGTATCTGTCAGAGACATTTATTCACATTTGATCAGCAACAGAATTCCATACACTCTTCCTTCTTTCCCATATATTTTTTGGAAGGCGAAATGCCCACCAAAGATTATTCATTTTGCATGGCTCATTTTCTACAACAAAAATATATCTTGGGACAATCTCAGAAAGCGCTCATGGCATGGACCCAGCAGGTGCACAATGTGTAAATTCGATGAAGAAACCAATCTCCATATGTTCATCAAATGCCCAGCCACTCTGCGGATCTGGTATGTTCTGGAAAATACTTTTGATTTTCTACTGATTGATTTTGATTCTCCTAGTGCAGCCCTTATATGGTGGAGCAGACAGAATGGGAACATGCGATTCCTCATCCTCATTTTTCTATGGTCAGTTTGGAAATGGCAGAACGCCATTATTTTCAAAGATTCAATCATGCCACCATCCTACATTATGGACAATATCATGACATCGTGGCATATGATATATGGTTCTAATTGATCCCACATTATATTCTGATATCTCCATTATGACTATATTTACATGGTTCTTCCATTTTTTGACAGACTCATCAATATCAGAATGTCAAATGAAATGACTGATATATATAGAACTCAGGCATAACAGATATATATGCATATGTGTATCCCGAATGTGCATACACATACATACTTTCTATCTGTATTTATATAATTTCAATATAATATATCTCGTTTTTTTTTTTTAAAAAAAAAAAAAAAAAAAAAAAGGAATAGAAAATGAATGAAAATAATGGATTCGAAACATTTTTTATTTATTTTAAAAATAAAATTGTATACTTCCATTTTTATCCATTTCATTCCTATTTATATAGATAAACAAAATGAAAATATACTAATTGAAGAGGAAAAATTGACGTGGAGGATTGTAGGCGTTTGAAATGAGTGAAGTACACTTTTGGCATGGCAAAGCCACAAAGAATGTCACTATGATTGAAAAGGAAAGGCTGCTTTGGCCTACTACTCAATTTCAACTTGAGTAGGGGAAGGGAGTGCTCGATTCATTATGCTCCTATGACATTTACTAGCATCAAGTTAATCATGGAAGCCACATATATGTGTATATCCTTATAGGTCTCATGGGTTTGGTTTTTATTTTAACCAATTTTTTTTATGTGATTCATGGTCACCCCCCTTAATTATTAAGAGTGTGATGGACTAGTTTCTATGCCATTGTGGTTTAATTTGCTTAAAAGGTAGCTGGGAATTGTAGGTCTCCACCTTGCCTTTAAGCCTTTGCATGGGAGTCTAAGGGCTTCTTTTATCAATTTATAAAAGAGTTTGTGTTGAGGAAGGATTGTAGTTTTAGTATAGGGTTTTGGCACCGCAATTTCATTATCCATTTGACCTACCTCTCATTGTGGTAGTAGTGACTTAGTGTAAATTATGTGTTGTGTGAATTCATGGAGGTTAGAAGAAATGCAAAGTGGGGTGAATAGGATGTAACAAAAACCTAGGAGTTTGTGGTTAATTTGACTATCCAATGGATTCGTTAGCATGGGAAAGAAAAATGATGGTGAAAATCCAAGAAAGAATAATATGTTATAGTTATGAACAATAAAAGATGTGGAATTGAAATATTCATGTCTAGACAAAGTAGTAAATTGATAAAGTTGGACATTTAATTAAGACTAGTAGTCTTTTGGTAACTTGCCTAATTGATTTTCTGAACCTACCATATGGGGTTTTTATCCCCCACCCTTTCTGCTAAAGGCTTAGGAGGCTAGTGTGGAGGTTTAAGGCCCTCTCGTGTTGAGCTTAAAAATCGTTAAAAAAAAAACATGCCATGCAATGAATTAGAAATAGGTATTTAGTCCCCCACTCCTACTAAAAGTGTATTTGGTTTGAAGGAAGCAAGAGTGGAGGTTTAAGGCCCTCTCAAGTTGAAATTAAAAATTACTACAAAAATAGCATGCCCTACAATGAATTAGAAATGTGCAAGCATGATGAGGAATACAAGGAAATTAGAGTGACGTCAGATGTTCTTCATGGGTTAACATTTTGTTTTTGGGTCAAGTTGTTTTGTTGTTAAATTTGTTGTTCAACAATACACTTATCAGGTTAGTTAATTAACTTGAATAAAAAACAACAATTTTTAAAACAAAAATATTATCAATTTAATTATGAAATATAACTATATTATATTTAATTTACATTATAAAAATATATAAGTTACCATAATTTTTTTCCCCTTGGAAAAATCGTAATTTTCATTATGTGAAAGAAAATTACATGTTGTATATGCAAAATGCATATGTTGTATGTGAGGTAGAGTGCCTGTTGTAAATAGGATTATCCAATCAAAAATTAGTGCCTTGTATCCATGCAAGGAGGCACTGTTCTATGAATAAGTTCAACAAAATAACTCTACATAGAGAGTGCATGTTTGTTATATATACATCTGATAATTTAAAAACATGAATATTTACAAATGGTAGCAAAAGTAAAAAACTAGGCTCTAGCTGAGCCATTTAGTTTGTCGATGGTAAAATTGGTAATGGGTGCCATCCCTTTGTTCCCGAATCAGCCAAGTGCCGAGAGGTCTGACTGCAACTTGTTTGGATAGTAGATCAATAGTTGTGTTTCGTTCCCTGTAAATATGACGACATACAAATGAGTCAAAATGTGTAGTGAGTCGGTTCACCTCATCTAAGATATGTCTCTGAGAATATGCAGAGGAATTTGATGTTTTGTTTATTCAGCTATAGATAATTTTGAGTCACCAAAAAATTGTAGATTACTACAGTGTTTTTCTAGTGCAAATTGTATGAGATATTTTGCTGTGATTAGCTCAGCGAAATTGTTTGTGCCTCTCCCCAATCCCATTTGAATATGAAAGTGGTGGGATTCAGATAAGTACAGAATGGCACCTCCCCCACATCCAGCTTCTTGTGTTGAATCATCAAAAAAAGCCCATGGATGTAAGTGGTTTATGGCTTCAGGGATAATGGTTATGCGCCGAGAGGTTTCCTCATTGTCAAGGATGATGTTGTAGTCAGTCAGAATATGAGCTGAGATGGAGGGCCAATGGGGAGCAATATTCTGGAAAATGAATCTATTGCGTGTTATGCAAATTGCCCAGCGAATAAAGAGGGGTAAGTTCCTAGTCTTTGTTGGGCTGCATTGCTCCACCATGAGGACCAAGCATCCTTTATTGTCAAGCCCTGCCATTTTTTCTAGGAGGAAAAGGTCGATAGAATCGAGCTCCAAAGATCCTTTGCAGCCTGACAAGCGAGGAAAAGGTGGTCTACATTTTCGTTGTTGTTCTTACACAAGCAACACCAAAATGGTCTGTGTTGTGCACATTTGAGGAGGTTATTGCTAGTGGGGATCTTACTTTTGAGGATTGTCCACATGAGGAGTCGAGTCCTGGGAGGCGCTTTGAGCTTCCACTAGAGCTCGATAGCTTGTGGTCGATGGGTCTCGGCTAATACAAGATAGCCCTCCTTGGGGGAGTATTACCCTGATTTTGCAAGCGCCCAGATTATCTCATCCTCCCCTTTGACAATTCTGATGTGAGATTCAACTAGAGCCGCAGTGTATTCTGCCCATTGTTGCTCCCATTGCTATGGAATGTGCAGGATGCGGGTGGATTTTCAAGCTTGTTGAAACAAGGTGGTATGATTAGGGTCCGCAATATGACATATACGGGTGATGCTTGCAATAATAAGATGGTTTTTAAGCTCTATAGACAGCCTGTGAGCGTTCCCGCAATCAATCTAGGGATCTTCCCTATATGCAAAGATGTGCCAAATTGAATTCTCCAAGTAAGGCACGCTCGGATGATGGCCAATGATTTCAACACTGCCTTCCATATGACTGATATCCCTGTATTACTTTGATGTGGTTGTCTTAGCCAGTCCATTAGACTTAGAGGTTCAATATATTTTGAGACGGCCACCATACTCCACAAGCTGGTCATGATGATTAGTTTCCAACCAAGCTTTGCTGCAAGTGCTAAGGAGAAGTCCTCTAGCTTCTTTATGCCCCATCCTCCCCATTTCTTTGGTATGGTAAGTGCCTCCCATTTGACCCAAGCAAAAATTCTCCCTGACTGTTTACCCTTCCAAAGAAACTTGCAACATAGATTTTGTATTCTAGAGAGGATGCCCCTGGATATCCATGCCAAGGACATCCAATATACTGGAGTGGCCTCTAGAACTGCTTTGATGAGTACTAATCTACCTGTCCTGAATAGGTACTTATGGTACCAAATGTTGAGCCTCATTTCCAATTTGGAGATAAGCCATGTCCAATCTGCTATTTTATATCCCAGGGGTTTTAGCTTGTATCCCAAATATCTAACACCATCCTCCATTCGCAAATGGGTAAAGGGAATCTTTGGAGAGCATATTGTATCTCATGGGGAGAGCATCTAGGAACTTTCATGGTGGAATTGTTGCAGTTGACTACCATGCCTGTGGCAGTTTGAAATAAAGAGAAGGTGTTATTCATTATAGTCAAGTCCCCTATGCCTCCATTGAGGAATATTAACACATCATCCACGAATAATAAGTGAGTCAGGATGCATCTGTCAGTGATTTTGATTCCTTGGAGCCTTCCCTTGTTATGTTCTTCTTTAATAAGTCTGCTAAGCCCTTCCATGATGAGTAGGAATAGTAGGGGAGATAGGGGGCATCCCTGTCTAAGGCCTCTTTCAGAGTGAAAGAATGGTGATGCTGCTCCATTTACAAGAACACTGAAGGATATATTTGTTATGCAGCACATGATCCATTTAATAAACTCATATGGGAAGCCAAGATGAGTTAGGAGCATTCTTATATACAACCAACTTACTCTATCAAAATATTTTGAAAGATCTACCTTTAAGATCACACCTTTCATTTTCTTTGACTGTAGAGAGTGTAGTACTTCTTGTGCAATTCCAACCACCTCATGAATCTATTGATCTTGCAAGAAATCAAATTGCTCAGGAGAGATATGGGTGGATAGGATGGGGCACAGGCAGTTAGCTATGATTTTTGCAATGATTTTATAAATGCAATTGCACAGGGATATGGGTTAGAATTCATCATAAGAGGTCGAGTTATCAGATTTGGGAATGAGGGCTATGAAAGTGGTATTGAAAGCTTCATACGTCTTGCCATTGATCCTGTAATCTTCAATGACTTTTAGAAGATATGCTCTGAGTGTCTCCAAAAAATCCAAATAGAAATCCACCGACCATCGATATGGCCCTGGACTTTTATCTCGCTTGAACCATTTTAGCGTGGCTTCAAGTTCCCCTAGAGTGACTTCCCTGTTCAATTCCATGGCAATTTCCTAATCCACAAATCTGGGAAATAGTTGTGCCACTGGAATGATTTCAGAAAGGGTGGTAGTTGGAGGAACCCTCTATATCTGCTTAAAATGAGATGTGGGCAAGGTTGTTAGGTGCGGAAAGGTGTTGACATTATTCCCTTGCTCATTCATGAGCCACCACATGGAATTGATAGCTTTTCAGCCATTTGCAAATTTGTGATAAAATTTCGTATTATCGTCTCCCTCTAGAAACCATATTTCCCTACTTCGCAATCTCTAGGACTCTTCTTGATCCTTTAGGATTTTGCATCTCTTAGATAATAAGGATGTGAGCTTTGCCTTTTTTTCATTTGAGGTGTAGACCCCTCCTTGATTGTTTTCAAAATCAACAATCCCTGCTTCGATATCCATTAGGGTTTGATCATCCTTCACTCTCTTTTTGTGAGCCCAGATTTTAGAGAGTCTCTTAAGCTCTTTTAGGTTATATGCAAAGCCTTCTACTATTTTCCCTCTAGCATCAGGGGGGGTGGGACTTCCAGAAATTAGTAACCATGCAAGCATAAGATGCATCCTTTAACCAGGAAGAATTTGTTGAAAGGGCCTTTAGGCTTATTAAATGCTCCTCTTATTTCTAGGTATATTGGCAGATGGTTTGAGATACCTCCCAATCCCACCCATTTTCGATAATTAAAACGCATGTTCAGTAGGCACTCCTTAAGAAGAAAATGATCAAGTCTTCTGGATAGGATGTCTTCACCAACTTTGTTGTTCCTCCAAGAGGGTTGCAATTGATTCAGGAAGTACCCACAATTTTATTCATTGTAAGGTAGCAAAAGAATTGAATTGCTTCTTATATCTAGCAGTAGAGTGTCAAGTGATGGTTGCAAATGGAGGAACAATAAATTGCTCTGGAAAGTGCCATAATATCAAGCTATCCATGGGATAATATGTATTGACTAACCCAATGCTTTC
>APFE030317524.1:0-10967 GCA_000404065.3 Pinus taeda | reverse complement strand
TTTAGAACACGAGAAAGACTTTCATTAGAATATGTCGTATGGATGGTCATCACCCAAATTGACTATGGAATTGATACAAGTCACATCTATGATGATTTTACACACATAAAATATAACATCTAAGAATTACACTTCCAATTAGTTGAATGTGTATTAAACTATATATGTTCAAATTAGCATTTAGTTTAACAAAATTTCATTTATTTTTGCAAATGGCCATGGGATTTTTTCGTTTGTAAGTATCATTATTCAATGCATATCTAAGACTAAAATTATTTTATGAGTATTTTTATTTAACATATATTTATGATTAGTTGAAAATGGATGTTTCAGGATAATAGGGTTTTAATGTTTGTGTTTTTATTTTATAGAATGTATTTACTTGTTTTTCATTGTGCTTGTTTGTGTTTATATATCTATGAATTCTAGAACACAGAAAAACCTTTCATTATAATATACCATATGGAAGGTCACTAAACAAATTGTCTATAAACTTGATACGAATAACTTCTATGATGATTTTAAGCATGCATAGTATCCAATGAAATAGATACACTTCAAATGAATTGAATGTTTGCATTAACTTATCCATGGTAAATTTTAAAAAAAATCACTTATTTTGGTAATTGACCATGACATCATGAATGACAAAGTTTTTTCTTTGTAACAACCACTATACTATTCAATGTGTATTTGAAAATCAGATTCTTTTATAGTTATTTATAAATAATATAGTTTCTTTCCTCAGAAAAATTGTAATTTTATTAATGAAAGCAAAATTACATGTTGTAGATAGTGATAATGCATTCAATTGTGCCAATCAAAATTGGTGATCACAAAGACCAAAAATACAACTCCAAGTGGTGGTAAACATGTCATCCTTTTCTCCATTTCCTCTTTTTATCCTTTTGCCATTCTGCCTGTTAAGGAGTGGCGATTACAAGCTCTAGCTCGGTCCCTTCATTCGTTCTTAGATTTTGCTTATCTAAAACTGAACTTTCATATACATAATGATATTTGGAATCGCCCACCTCTATTGCTACAATGATCATCTCATTCCTCGATGTGTGTGATGTAGTTCCTAAAACTTCATGATTAACACTCCCCTTTTCTATGTTTTCTTGTGTATTTTGGGCTTCTTCATTGGTAGGATGATCCATTTCTTCATCATTCTCTTCTTTGTGAGGCAACTTTTGAGGGAATTTTCATCCCTTGAGTTTCTTTCTTGTTTACTTCTTCCTCTGGGGTGTTTTCTTGGCATCACGACATGAATTTTGTGGATGTCTCATTTGTTGGCTTATTCGACATCTAAATGTTGTGTTCTCAAAATCTAGGAATTGTGTCGAGCACTGCTTGTTGTGTGTCAAGAGAATATGGTCCTAAAATCCTTTGTTGAGGTATAGATCCAAAGAAAGTTTGGTGATTGTGTAGATTTTTTCCTCAAATATTTGTGTATATTTATTTATTTATGACCCTAATATGTTCCCAATGGCTTCTATCACTTTATGGAGCCATAAATGTAGGGATAGATTATGCAATCTAACCCAAACCAACGTTCGAGATACTACAATTATATTGGCATCGAAATATGGGAACCAAGGGGTGACAAAAGTTCCTGCAAAGCCCGAAAACCATGGACCCTCTTGCAGTATATATTCACAACCCTCTCATGATACAAATTTTACTATGAAAAAGCCCCTGGAGCAAAGCTGAATCTTAAAATTTATTGTCCAATTTGTGAATATCCAATGGAAGAGATCCATTGGTTTTAGCCAAAAAGTGTTGAATCTATACAGTACTTCTTGACATTCATATGTTATGAAAAAATAATTTGTTTATCGTAGATCTACAATCAATACTGGGATTTGATTCAGTTGTTCCACTATGTAGGGGTTGGGTATATTGTGTTTCTGATCTGGTGTTGTTGAGGCAACACATCTTCCTTTGAGGATATCTATGAAAGAAAAGACTCCATTTACTTGCCCTTGATTTGATTATGTTCCTTTGGGAATACTAGATCTGGACACTACCCTTGTGCCCTTTGAATTTATTGGTCGAGGTGATCCTCCCCGATCCTCAAGTTTAATATGATGGTGGATAACGGGAGGATGTTATAATCTTGTAACATCACAACTTCTTACATCGATTTTGCATCCGCAGATTAGACTTTGTTCGAGTAGTGGGATACCCAGAGTGTGCACGATATTGTGCTTTAATTTTTTGACGTGATTTGTGGCCCGAACCCAAAATAATATTGATTTTCCATTTGGGGATTTGACAAAAAATTGGAAGGCTACCAGATCGAGTGCCCATACTTGACAGTCACATGAATCTTTAGTAGAATCAATGGATAAGAGTGGATGTGCAAAGAGTGATATGGATTTCTGTGGCAGTATTGACTTCATAAGTGATGGCCGAACCACCAAACCCACCCACTTTGATCGAGGAAAATTCTGATCCGACAAAAAACGAAGCAAACTTTTCATATCCAATGCTACTCCTCCATTTTTACAAGCTAATGTGCTCAGTGGATTGAGAATATCCAAATTCGGGATCTTTAACAACGGATCTATGAAATAAAGTTTTCGAGGTCAAATATTCACTTATGTAGCCAATATTTTGCCTTCAGATTTGATAAATATTTCTTTAGTGACTAAGAGCAGACAATTATAATATTTCTGCTCCACAGTCGCCTTAATCCTACATAGGTCCATTCCCGACTCACGAATGTGATGCCCTTCACTTCCTTCTATTCCATCATGTGCGTACAGGCTGAGAAGGTACTTTGCATTGATCGTTTGGTGAACGATACTACTAACAACATCATTTGTCAGTCTCCATGCCTGAACAGGAGACCAGTACTAGAATTAACTCCATTCAAAAATTTCATTATCGGACTCGCAAGAAGTGAGATCGTGCCCTAGAGATGACGTAGAAGGTGCATTTGATGTTTGAAGAAACCCGACTGCATAAGGAAAGCAAAAGGACTAAGAAACCCTAGCCATCACACCAAGATTGTCCTCTTGACACAATTCCCCTATCAATCTTTAATTTGATATTTTAATTAATATATTCTTATCTTAAATTGTACTCAAATTTTCTATTTTACGATACAAAATGGGTGGAGTTTATAATTTGTTAAGTCTATTTAGTATAAAATCAAAATTTCAAAAATATTTTTATTCAATAAATTTAAGAGATATAAATGACCATGACAATACCACAAGTAACAATGACTAAAGATTTTCCTTGTAAAAATCATCACCAATTTTTGTATGTTTGAAAATCACAAGTTTTCATGATTGTTTTTAATCAATATATACTTCCAACAATACAAATAATAACAACATCACACATGAATATGAGCAATAATATTTTTTTAACAACAATCATTCAATGTAAAATTAAAAATATATCAAACAAAATAAACATAAAATTTAAAAATTAATTTACATATTGATGTTTTGTGATGATATAATTTTAAATGTATGTGGTTTTATTTTATGCTATGTATTTGTTTGTTATGATTTTGTTTGTGTGTGGTTGTTTGTTTGAGTATAATATTTTTACACACATGTAATATCATATAGAGTAATTAATTTTAGAATGAGTATAATTTGTATATTAACATGCTAATCTTTAAATTGTTGTTTAATTTAATAAAATCTTATTTTTTCAACATCATCAATGAATTTGAATTTTTCTAAGTGCCACTATTCAATGCACAATACTCTTTATAATTCTTTTTAATTAATATGATTTTTATAATTAGCTACATATTGATGTTTTGTGATGATAGAATTTTAAATGTTTGTGTTTTTATTTTATGAAATGTATGTGTTTGTTTGTTTATGCTCTTTGTTTATGCTCTTGTTTGTGTATAATTTTAGAACACAATAAATGCTTTCATTAGAATATCCCGTATGGAAGGTCATTGCCCAAATTGTCTATTTACTTGATACAAATCACCTATACGATGATTTTACATACATTAAATATAATATGCAAGAATTACAGTCCCAATTAATTGAATGTGTAATAAACTATATATTTTTAGATTAGCATTTAGTTTAACAAAATTTCATTTGTTTTTGCAAATGACCATAACATCATGAATGGATATGGATTTTTTGTAAGTATCACTATTCATTGCATCTTTGAGAAGCATTTTTAATCAATATATTGATAATTAGTTACAAATCCATGTTTTTTGATGGTAGAATTTTAGATGTTTGTGTTTTTATTTTATGTAATGTATTGGTTTTTTCATTTGTATTTGTATGTATATAAATTCTGGAACACAAAAAAAACTTTTATTAGAATCACTTGATAGAAATAACTTATGATGATTTTAAGCATGCATAGTATCCAATGCAACAACTACACTTTAAATGAATTGAATGCTTGCATAACTTATCTATGCTCAATTTAATAAAAGTTCACTTATTTTGGTAAATGACCATGCCATCATGAATGAAAGTGTATCTTTTTTTGTAACCACCATTATTCAATGTGTGTATTTTAAAATCGCAATAATTTTTAATGAATATTCTTATAATTAAGTACAATTTTATGTTTTATGATAGAATTTCAAATTTTTGTGACAATAGTTTATTTTGTGTATATTTTTGTGTTTGTGCATATATAATGGTTTTACCCATAAATAAAGATAGTATATAACAATTACACTTTAAACAAGTTGAATTTGGGTTTTAACTTATTTTATGTGCAAAATTATGTGCCAATTGATATTCAATTTAATAACATCCCATTTATTTCTACAAATTATCATAACATCTATTCATTAAAATATCTTTCAATAATAAAAATAACTATAATATATGAAATGATTATGATGATAAACTTTTTGCAAGCACAACTACTCAATAGATTTCAAAAAATACACCACAAAACATTTATCATAATTTGGAAGAAATTATGTACTTTAGAGATTAATTAGCTGGAAATTGATGCTTTATAATGATAGAATTTTGAAATGTGTTTTTTATTTCTTAGTATGGGTTTATTTTTTGTGTTTTTTTTTGCCTTTTTCTGTCATGATTTTACACATACATAATATCATAATATTAGAAGAAAACCAGGAAAAAGTTAAATATTTTATTTTAAGTCACTTATGTTCAACTTAATTTGTTTACAAATATTTTAATCAAAATATATTTCAAAAATAAAAATCTGGAGTTGAATTTTATCCTCTCATTTATATTTTGTTTAAGTTAATAAATTAATTTTCAAATAAAACAAACAATTCATTTAAAAAATATACAACTTTTTTTTTAAACATGCTAAAGATGTCTTTTTCAAGGTGCTTATGTTTCCTCTAATTACAAAAGTGAATTGTAATAAGCCTTGGTAAATTTATATTATGAACTTTTTAATTGAATATTCAATTGCCTCTAACAAGTCAAAGTCGGCTCCCGGATGCGGGTGACACCACGCATATGCCAGGACACGTGATCGGCACGCGGCACCCTGGGGACGGAAGCTGGTGATCAATGCAGAGCATTAAAACCACCTTCAATGGCATTCAATGCCATTCCTCCTACCCCAGCTACCAAGCCTTTTCGGGTAGTGTCGCCAGAATGTTTAAGAATTGCGATTACAGGGTCATTCGCCTGTCTGAGCAGGTAGAGAACTCAGGTTCTGAATTGCAGAGGAATGTCGGTATAAGGGTAGAAAGTAGGAGTGTCAGGGGTGTTATTTTGAGTTTCAGAGGTTCGGCTCAGAGGCTCAGCTGGCCACCTCGGCCCCCTCTCCTATCTGAGAATTACCACTGGAGGCCTGTGTGTAATTTGGGCAGAGTAAATATGCCCATTCGGGGTCATGCTTCTCCGCGCAGGGGAAAGAAACATGGGGGTCGGGCTATTCACAGCCCGTGTAGAGTTGCCCCGCTGACTGTAGCTTCGCCTAGCTCCCCGGGCAATGAGGACTTAGACTCAGACACGGACAATTCAGTCCAGATGATAACGTTTCGTTACATCAGACGCACTAATCGACCGATTGTCTCGGCTCTCATGACCGTTGTCTTCACGGAGGAAGATGATATTGAGGGCAAGGGTAAAGGAATCACAGACATGCCAGAGCAAAGCTCCAACAAATGCCCTCAGGATGGCAGTCAGGAGGACAGCTCCTATCAGCCTTCCACTCAGAGCCATCCTGAGGATGACAGTACTGGCATTAATGCAAAAGAGCAGGAAGAAGCCTTAAGAGAAATCTGTGGCTTAATTGATATGGAAATTTCAAGCCCCAAGGCTAGGAATTTACCTGCAGAAGAGAAGCCGCCAGAGCACTTCTTTGGGGCTAGGCTTTACCCTGTTCTCCCTCTGGGTTATCTGCGTTTTGAGGACATCCCTTGCGGTGTGGAGATCGAACTTCTGCCTGACCCTGAGCGTGAGGCTGAGGAGTGGAACGCTGAGCAGAAGGCCGCTAAGCAGAAGGCAGAGGAAGACAAGATGGCGGAGAAAACTGAATCAGGGTAAGGATATGGACTTCGTAGCTGGTTTTTGGTTTTTTGCTCTCGGCATGTTTTCTCACATTGGTCGTCTCGGCCCTGGTTTTTTGGATGTGGGTGTCTCTGCTCTCTGTTCTCCTTCCGCCTTGCTGCCACCTTCGACTAGCCGGCTCCTGGTTCATGGACGTGTGTCGTCCACCACCTTCGCTCTTTCGGTGCCACCTTCGCTCTGTTGGTTGCGGGACGCGTGTCCTCTCTCCCCGGTATCTCCTTGTTTATTCATGTTAGGTCCAGTCAGCAGTTCCTTGCATGGACAGAAAATTCTTGTTTGTCCAGTCAGCAAGGTTTTTGTCCAGTCAGCAATTTTGTATATGTACAGAAGCAGTGTTAATGTTAGACATTTACAGGTCTTATTTTCCTTCTCTATTGACTGTAAATGGTCTGTTAGATACAGGAATTTGTCAATGATCTCACCAGTAATGGTCTGTATCTCTTGTAAGGGAGCTGTCCATGCGCTCTCAGAGGTTGCGACCTCTTGTACATACTCCTCTTTTTTATTTTAATACATATAGTTTAGTCTTTTGCCCAGAAAAAAAAACAAGTCAAAGTCGGCCAAGTGATGTGACATATGACAGTGTAAATATTTATTTTTATTAATATAAAAAAAATTGGCTTTTTGTGTTATAATTCTTGAAAAATTATTAAAGGGTTACATGTGATATTATACTTCTAATTCACATGGAAGGAGTTATGCCCAAGAAGAGGCAAGATAAAAATTAAACAAAAATGTTCTTTTTGCTAGAGTTGAATTGTTCGTTTTGCAAACTACCAAGGAAACACATGACTGAAAATAAAAATGTCATGGGTAAAACTCACTTAAACGGATTGTTGGAGATAAAATGGGTTGTATAAAATATAAGCGTATATTGGGAAAGAATGATTGTACTCATACCACAAAAGTAGTAAGATGATGCTAAGGGTCAAGGAAATGTCAATTGGGAAATGACTACTATTCGCTCTCCTGGGAAGTAGGAGATAGAGATTTGGGGGAATTAATTGGAAACATAGTTCTTGGTTAGAGGAACCAAATACACTTTAACTTATTTCCAACAAGAAAACCTTAGATAATTATATTCTAAAAAATAATACACTTGACTGTGTGCAAAGATGCAAAAGGATATTATATAATAAATTAAAGAATCTTGTTTCGATGGATAAATATATAAACATGCACAGTAACCCTTATTCACCTATAAAAGTATAGTCTGTTGTAATCTACTACAAAAAAGAACTATTGGAGGTAATAAAAATAAATTTATACATAGTTTAACTTGTAGAAAAATAAATGTATACCTAGTTTAGCTTGCTATAGATGAAAGGACTGGAATGATATGAATTGGCCATGGAACAAGTAGCCTTGGATAAGGTATTACTAGGGCCTAAAGGACAACCTTTAAAAACTCCCATGGCAAGTGTTCAACACCCCTCTTTCCTAATTTTCATATTCTCTTCTTCAAAGAAAATGATAGTAATAGTAAATTATATAAAACCATTATGTAGAAACAAAATATATAGAGTTGACATGAATATCTAATGTGTCCTCATAGAATATAAATATAACAAATATCATAGTATTGTAAAACTTTGATGGAATGACTTCATTACACACAGTAGCAAGTAAATAGATTGTATAAATTGTTCTTATGAATAAAAAAAAATATTTACATTGTTGGGGCTATAAGACAATCAAAACCATTTTCTCATAATTAAATATTCTCACTAACAAAGAGAGGGTAAATCGCTTGAATTAAAATCGATATACGTGCACTGTTTTGAGTGTCAGGCCTTTCAGGAAAAGCCCTGGCTACTTTTGGGTTTTTTTTACACTCAAACAACATCAAATTTCCTTGTAGCAAACATCAAGTAAGAATAAGGACTGACATTGAAACCCTCTAAAGAGGAAGTGTTTGATAAGCACTTGAAGGCCAAAGAGTAGACAAAAAAAACTTGCATAAATTTTGACCCCAAAACAATGTCACAAGATAACCCAAGTTAGTTGTAGACTAACCTACACATAGAATAAAGGAGTTACTTAGTTTGGATTGGAATCACAATAAGTTAATCAAGCAAAGAACATTATAGAGTGATTTAAGATAAGTAGAGTCTAACGTTAGTAATATAGTTGACATCCTTCAATCTGATACTTTGTTGTAGATGGAATAACATTAGTATTATACGTATATTCTTGTACAAAGAAAAATTATAACAATATGAGAATCAAGCTACAATATAATTATAGAGTTAAAATACTCAAAATCTTGTATAATATTGGAAGGAACTCCATGTATGAAGGGTAGTTCATTTCGAAATCGTTGAGAAAAATAGAAACCATGCTGAAATCCTTCGAGGGAACCGTAACCGATGTATGATACATTGCAACCAAAAAGTTAGAAGTAAATAATTACAATAATATACCAAATATGCAAAAATGGCTATACTATAACAAACATAAGTGAATGTAGAGGGACCAAAGACCTTGTGATGGCTTACTAAAGGATTTCATCCATACCACATTTTACAAGGAGTCGTTTTCTAAGAGTGTGAGATAGACATAACGTTTTCACATAAATTTCACATAGAATCACATCATCCCAAAACATCAATGTTCTATTTTTGAAAATCCTGATTGAGTAAACTATATTGGATGTAGTAGTGTTCATTTTTTTAAGTACATAGTTTTGTTGAGAATTGTATGCAACTATGCTCTGATGTTGAATGCTATGTTTGCAAATATATTTTTCATATTCATTAAAGTACATTATCTTCCATTAACAGTACGAAGAGAGCCAATATGTGATTATTCTTCATATCCATTCCATACATGAATATCCATAAAAGTTTTGAAAGATTGAGATTTACTTTTCAATAAGTGCAACCAACACATTCCAATGTAATCATCAACACAATTCTTCGTATATTTATTTTCATTAGCATAATGAAAATTCATAGGAGCACAGAAATAAAAATATATATGTCCAACTTTTCTACATGAATAAAGGGGCCTTGCTGGGGAATTGGAATAAGGAACAATATATTTCTTAGATTGCTAGTGAATGTGAACAAGGAGAAAATTATGTCAACAATAATAGGAGATAAAGAATAAGTTAGAAATGATTATGCATAGATATAGACCCATACAAATAAGGAAGTGGTAAATCCCACATATATTTAGTAGGGTACTCAACTAACATATTTAATGCTTAAAGTAGTTAGTTATAACAAAAGAAATATGTTGAGTTCTCATTCTCTGCGAATTAAATCACCCTTGAAGAGGAAAGGGCAAGACTAAGTAGAGCGGAAAATGAGATAATATTTACGGATAGTCTAGAGATCTTGGTATAATAAACAATGTTCGAATGTAAATAAGCTCGATAATTTTCCACGTAGTAGAGAATTTTTTTGGGCATAATATTTAGAGTGGGTTAATATTCCATGTTTTAATATTACATTATGCATATTAGGGAGTACTAATGTTAGACAAGTTTTATAAGCTTTAAAATAAATTTCCATCCTTGAAATTTTTGCTACTAGATAGGACCCTTTGAGAAGAAAGAAAAAACATGGCACTCTTGTGGAAATATTAATGAAAGAATTAAGTAAGTAAAAGAGAAGAATAACAAGAGACAATTTTAAATAAAAATGTTATATTTGGAATAACTAACAAGGAATAAAGTTGTGGGTCATTTAGTGTTTGCATGTTGCAAGGCTTTTTGACATAGTACGGATAGAAATCCTCAATGTGAAGGGTGTGTATATTTCATGAGATTTTCTCTTTGAAATGATGAAATATAATTTAGGATGCATAAATGTAATTATATTGCACTTTAGTGAAAGAAACAATGAATGCTTCTTTTATTTCATTAAAGTCTTTTATTCATGTCCAAGTTTGTTTCGCCTTCATGGCTTCTTTTGATCACAAGGAGAACTAAGGAATTTGTACATATATAATAAAAATATGAACATTTGTAGTAGAAGAGTTGCAATAAGAGGTGATCTAAGTGTTACCTATCCTAAAGAATGTGTACTATTGAACAATTATCTCCTTCTTAACTAAAATTATTACCTTTCCCATTGAGTGTATATCTATTTTATTAGATTTCATATATTTTAATGTTTTTCCTAAAATATATTTATTAATAGTCAAGAACCATCAAAAATATAATTTTATATTTTAATACACTCTCTTCCAAATCATGTGGAAGGTTAAATAATGATGTTAGAGAAACATTAATATGTGTATAATGATTTCAATATATTTTGGTTTGTATCCTTTAAATTCGATTCCTAAAGAAATAAATGGGAGCCTTCGAGATTTCCATAATTTTAATAGAAAGGTATTTCATAGACTCTAAATATCAACGAAAGTTAGTGAAAGCCATTGCATTGAACTCAACAATGCCTTGAATTTTAATACGGAGCCCCAAAATTTAACTTAGAA
>APFE030317510.1:0-13700 GCA_000404065.3 Pinus taeda | reverse complement strand
TACTTCATTGAGAGGAACAACCATATAGGTAGGGAATGGTTGACCTTCCATCATATAAGCATTTTGAGGATTCCTATTATTTGGATTGGGTGATGGCTGAGAGGGAAGTTGATTTGACTTCTGTTGGGAGAGTTGAGAATTTTGATTTTGTGGAGGAGGTTGTTGTTGTTGTTGTTGTTGTGGATATGGCAATGATAGCTGTTGATTTTGATTTGGAATTTGGGGAGCTTGCTGATTCTGAAAGGATGGAGGATATTGATAGAATTGGTCAAATCTCCCATAAGGATTTTGCATGCTTTGCAACCATGCTTGAAAAGCATTTTGATTTTGAGGCCAAGGTTGTTGCCAAGGATTCCAATTTGGTTGGGATTGAGAATTCATAGAGTTGTTAAACCCTTGATTCTGTTTTCCTTGCCAAGGTCTCCTTGCAATAAAACAAAGAGATTCAAGCGTACTTGGATCTTCTTGAAAGACTGCTTTGAGGCCAGGAATTGAAGGACAATCCTTGGTCTCATGGGTTTCTGAGCAAATTACACATGTTTCCACAACTTGTGCTTCCAAGGTTCCCTTAAAGCATGTTTTTTTCTACATTTTGAACAAAAGATGGCTAAGGCCTCAATTTCTGCTTTCTGTTTATTATGGATCTTAAGGGTATCTAGTTGTTCACTAAGATTCCCTAAGATGTCAGTCTTAAATTCATCAAGCATACTGCTGATTTCAGCCCTACTTACTGATCCTGTTGCGGATTTACTTGCCCTAAGGAGAGAAGGATCTCTAGGCCCTTTTTGAGTTTTTGATTTGCCTCTTGAGAGATGGATACAAAGTTCTGCTATATCACTAAGTGGAAGTTGAGAAATATCCCCTTTCCCCATCATATTTAAGATATCTATCCATTCATCCCTAATGGCTTTTAATAAGAGGGATTTTAAGGTCTCATCATCCAAGGTACTCATTTTTGCTCTTTTTAAGTTATATTGGAATCTTTCAATTAAATCTTCTAAGCTCTCATCTTCTTTTTGTATCATTTTAAAAACCTCGTCCTTGTGATTAGTAGGCATACAATAGTCCAAATACCTATCGAAAAAGGTTTGTTTCATTTCATCCTAGGTCCTAATGGATTGAGTACCTAACCCCATGAATGATTTCAAAGCTTGATCCTTTAGTGTTGAAGGGAACAATTTGAGTTTCTGGGAGTCATCCAGATAGTCATAAGTTCGACACACCACTTCAAACTCAAATAAAAATGTTTCAGGATCTTCATATCTTAACCCATGGAAGTTATGGAGGACAGATGGTGATGTGTTTTTCATGGTGGCTCTGGAATCCTCATCAACGATAGGGAACCCAAATGAGTTATTGCCATCTCTATTTCCTCCTCCAATGGGACCTCTACCTCCTCCATGGTTTCCTCCTCTTCCTCCTCTACCTCTACCTCTACCTCCTACTTCTTCCTCTGCCATGATGGTTCTCCTAAAGATTTCAAAATGTTTTGGTTCTTCTACAAAAGGTGAACGAGAAGAGATTTCTACTTCTTCCTCAGATGATTCTACTTCCTCAATTACAATTGGTCTTTATGTAGGAGAAAGGGAAGAGTCTCTTCCTAGTTCAAATTCAATAGAAGGTGTAGGAGAGTCAACTCTTGGCTCTTGAATTCCAGGAATTCTAGGACTAGGAGTGTTGGTTGGAGATAAGGGAGGTGTCTCTTGGCTATCCCTTGAAGCAGATGGACTTGTAAAAATTGAACTTCGAGCTCTAGCTAAAAACCTTCCTCTAGAATATCTAGCTCTGTGCATGACATTTTTTATTATTTTCTTCAAGTCAAGTTAATAGTTCTTTTTCTGATCTTCCAGTTCACTCTGGGTGCAAGAAGAGAGCATACTCAAGAAACTACCAAATCAATAACTTTCTCTTTTTTGATCCTCCAGATCACCTTGCAGTTCAAGAGGAGAGCATACTTTGATAGGTTATCAACTTCTTTCCTTGAAATTTTATGTTTTTTTTTTTTTTTAAAGAATATGGCTACTTAATTTCACTTCCCCGGCAACGGCGCAAAAATGTTTGGTCAATTTAGTATTCATAAATTGATATCATTAATTGTCAACCCGGGGCTCGTAAGCTGATGAAGTGAAGGTGTACTATATGTACTTAAGCAACCTCTTAAAGCTTTTTGTTGTTTGGGGGGTGTTGTTTGTGATTAATTTATCTTCCTAAGATGGAGTGATGTATTTATAAACAAATGAGTGATGGTGTGTGTGGAGTGAATTCTAGATGAGTGAGGGTGTGTGATTAGTGGTTTCTAACTATTTACTGAAAAGGAAAACTTTGAAGGAAATGAATTAAAAATGAACTGAAAGCAAAGAACCACTTTCTAATGGTATTAGACACCATTCATGCTGCTGCAAATAAAAAGTAAGAAAATCACTTAAAAGACCAATGATAATGTTTATCTCTTCCTAACTCTTTGCCTCTAACACATAGTACTGTGTAAGACACGATTAAGAAGTAGCTAAAGGTAAGTCTAAGAAATGATAATAATGAGAAAAATCTACTTTAAAGACTAGTGATAATAGTTTGCTCTTTCTAACTCTCTGCCTCTATCACATAGTACTGTGTAAAGCACGATTAGAAAGTAGTTAAAGAGTAGTCTAAAAAGCACCCAAAGCCAGCTGCAAGTGATTAGTATTTTGATCTCTAAAAGATAAACAATTTATGGTAAGAGACCATTCATATGTTAGCAGACAGATTTGAGAAATAAAACTAAAAATTAGCTATGGAAATAAAGTAAAAGGTAGCAACTTTGAATCTGTCAACTGAAACTACCACTAGATATAAAGCAAACACATAAACACACAAATAATCCCGGGTCAAAACCTGAAAAAGAGCAATGCTGATCAACTTAAAGAAAGGATTCAAAATGAATTAAAATGAAGTGAATTATGCTGTACATACGTCAAGAAAAGGAAATGCTGAACATGAAAATACTATACAAGGCTAATATGAACAGGGGCCCTCCATTCACTTAACCCAAAGAAGACTCAAAGTGTTGAAAGCTTCAAAACAACACTGCTTCTATTACTCCATGTGCCGAAATTCACATTCAAGAGTGCTAGAACAACACTATTAAAACAGAGTCTTGGGAATGCACAAAAATTACAAGAAGTTCGTAAAAGTACAACAAGTAAAAGTTAACATAAGCGTACGCAGACGCAAGTATTTATAGGCATCTGAAGGATGGCCTATGCGTGCTGCTAAAACTGAAAATAAACAAACTGTCATGCATAATTAAAACTGCAATAACACGTCATGAGCTTGCGTGGGTGAGCTGGAGATCCTGGTCGTCATGGGCATTGAATCCAGAGTTGGATTATGTCCCCCACATCCTGCGAAACACGGGCAAGTCACCATTTGAGCTGACGTGACCCAACAGCTTACGCATCACCGTTAAGCTGCCTTCGTTGACTGGATCTTGCCCCTGTTTGACCGGAGGTTTGAGACGGGATGATTGAACAAATGCACAGGAACTCGAGCACTTGATTACCTAAGTACCATGTGGCTCTTTTGGCAAAATGGCACGTGAACCTTGAGAACAACAAAAAGGCTGCGGAATCTCCAGATGGCTGCGGAATCATCAGATAGCTGCGGAATCGGCAGAGAGCTGCGGAATGCCTGTAAATATGTCAAAATCTAAACAAAACAGTCACACATTAGCAAAGCTCACTTGATCAACCTAATGACATCTAATGTAATGATCTGGGTGGTTTTACATGGAAAATGAGGTGAAAGAGAGAGATAAGTGATGAAAAACAATAGGTAATAGTGGATGATGAGGTGTAGGTTAGAGGCTCTACAGGTATGGCCAGAAAACTTTGTCGGGATTCGGCACAAGTACAAGGCTCATTCAACAAAAATTTTCCATGTGAACAGTTGTCAAGGTGAACTTTATTTTAAGTCTTCTTTGAATTTTGACCATTGTAGAAACAATATGCTTTCTACAAAATATAGTTTCTGTTCTATAAATTTCAAGAATTTGCATCATGACTCAGTCAATTTTAGCAACGGTCGGTTAATGAATTCAAGGGAAAATTTATCTTTTTATGAGAAGCTCAATTTGATGAAGTCGGGAAGATTTCAACTATTCAAGGTTGGAAGAGTGGAGAATCAATCTCCTCGTCTTCATTTTTGGTAATCAGAGAGCTTTTGGGGTCCAAAAGCTTCCCATTTGGGAGGTGTGTTCAGGTGATCATGTCTTAAGTGGAAAAAATGCTCAAATTTTGAATTGCTCAGAATTGGTTGAAACCAGAACGACATAATAGGCCTCATCGATACAATCCTGTAGCCATGAATGGCACTCAAATCTGACACTATATGTGAAAGTTATTCAAGTTTGAAAATTCACAATTTCATGCAAAAGTCCAGTTTGACTTGGGTTGACTTTGAATAAAAAATATTGAAAAAGAATATTTCACGAATATTCTAGGAATATTTTGGGAATATTCTTTGGAATATTCTCTGTTGGCCAATTAATGGACGCCATGTGGCTCCAAGATTGCAGGTTTATTAGGAAAAATTTTTGTGTGTCCGCAGGATTCGATCGCGGGTCTCTGCACTACCAGCCCACAGGCCCGACCGGCCTGCCCATGTAGCAGTTCTTAACCATATCAGCTCGCGGTTTATACTTATTATGTTATAGGTTATGGTTTGGGGGGGTAGACCGCTAGTGGTCCCAGGAGATGAGTTCACATGCCACCATTTGCGCCGCGGTTAACTGCCAACCCGCCAGCCTTAACACGTTAACCGCCCCCGAATCACAGTCACATGCACATAGTTTAGTAGGAGGTTATGGTTAGTTAACCACCAACCTTAACCACCGTCGATACATTGGTCAGATGCGCGCAGAATCCGTCGACGATTACCGTCATCTGGCGGTCAGCTTGGTGGTGCGCACTATTTTGGGCGGTGTTCGCCAAATTGCCGGGCCTAACTCTAGTTAATCCAAGTTTAGTGGAGTTTCTTTAAGGCAGATTGGAGAAAACTTCTGGGAGTCATAACTTTCACTAGAGAGATCCATTTGGAGCGAATTTGTTTTTGATTTTCAGTATTTTGAGCATTCTAGAGCCAATGGTACAGGTTTCAGAGCCAACAGAGCTTATCTTCAGGTACTTTTTCAGCAGAGAAGCTTGGAGAGCCATCAGGGCCTAGGGAGTGTTAGAGCTGTATTGGGCTATGGTTAACCATTGGAGGTGAAACAAAAGGTAATCTTTACTGTTTTTTGTGTTCTGAACTCACTTCCACAACTTATGTTTCCTGTTTAGGCTTTCTTCTCACTATATAACAAATTTGAGCATCTAATAAGAGCAAGGACATACCCATTTGGGGGCCTTGGACCCGACAGATGTAGCCCAGGAGGGGTGAACTGCCTTATTAGCTACTGTGTTATATTATGTGATTTTAACTTGCTGTGTTTTTCAGATTTAATATGCTAAACAATGAAAGGAAATAACACTCCTTCACACATACGACTCAGAAATTTATCAAAAACACTTTGTTTCAATTGCAAGACATGAGTAATAGTTTGCACAACAAATACAAGTAGCTTCATTTTCAGATCAATTGACATCACCGAAAAACCTGAACCATAAACATCATTGTCGAAGTTGACGACATTAGACCTAAATGCTGACGACAAAACTGAACTTGTGCAACTGATCTGACAAGATCCTCCTGGATTAATCCTCTCCACTTGAAGGCTTTTGGACCACAAAAGTTTGACTAGACAGATAGTCGATGAGGGTAGAGCTCCCTCACTTTCCACCTTGCCCTGATGATGTATCAATACATTCGATCAACCACCTGAAAGTGATGACCCTGATGATGTTGACCATGGCACATTTTGAATCGATGACATGTTCCATCCATCCGTAGTATGAACAACTTGCGAAGATGGTTAAAAAACCTGTTATGAACATGGAAATTGACTTCTTTCCACGAAATACCATGAATTAGTGATTCATAAACATCTTTGAAAACAATATCTATAGGATATTATTCAATAATATTGACATGTATTAACAATCTATATTGCGGAATGACAGAGATAATCAAAGACATTTTTGACATCAAACCAGCTACTTGACTTGATATACTTTCCTGATTCCTGATTACTAAGTGAACTTGCTGTAATAAACCCATCAAACTGTAAGGTGAAAACTGCTGCAACTTAGTTTGATTTTGAAAGTATTGAAGTGGATGTTGATTTATTTGATTCAATGAAGTGAGCAAAGTTCCTTCTACAAATTAATTACTCCAGGAAACTTGGAATATAAAGATATCCATGAGGATACAAATATTATATGTTAAATGTGTGAATAAGAATGAGAACAAGAGGCTTGCTTATATATCAGGCAAGTGTCTCTTCTTGAAGAGTCATGTCTCATTTAGACATGCCTCTTCAACCTAATTACTACTTAACTAATAATTATTTATGCTTATTATCATTTATATTATTTTACATTATTTATTATATATTTATTCGTTACATTGTCTCCTTCCTCAAAAAGCTTTGTCCTCAAAGCTTGTCGATGAAAAAGGCTTGATCTCTTTTTCGGCTTCGAAAGTCTTTCTGTCTCGGAATAGTCATCCTCGTTGATACAAGTTGATATGATCTTCTTAGTGACAAACAAAATTTTCGCACTGAGAAGGGATCAGACCATCCCAGATTAATCTTCTGTATAGCATTCTGATCACTAAAATTTTGTAATGACTTGTCAGCATAAGACAAGATTGATTTTACGTCATTATTCTCTTAAACATTAATTTTTTGTTTCTTGTCTGAATGGTACCGATATGTAGCATGGTTGATTGGTCTACTCTCGTGATTCGGATGTCGATATGGAGTTTTTAGATTTTCTTCTGGTGAATATGTTGTTGAATTGGTTGTGAAACATTCACTTGGGATTTCCATTGTCTGAACTGCAACATTTAAGTGTGTCGTTTCTTCAACTGACTTGTCTTCTTGAGTTGTCATATTCACTGGATCGGTATTCGTTCCCTTATTTCAACTTGAACTGTTGTGACTGGAGATTTCGATACTTCTTCTTGAGTGACTTGTTCCAACTTATCTTTTAATGCTTCCTTATCGTGCTTAAGTTTCTTAGTTTGATTGAGCAAACTTTGATTATGGTTTCTCAGACGTAAAAGTTCTTTGGTTTTTGATTCATCAACCTTATTTTCAGTGTTTTGAATTTTAAATATTTCATCTTTTAGATCTCTGATTTGTTCTAGTAAATTTTTATTAAGGTTCTTTAAACGTAAATTTTCCTCTTCTTGTTCTGATAAGTGCTTCTTGAGTTCTTTCTTTGTGACTTTAGTCTTCTTCACTTGTGCCAGTGATTTTTCGACGTGGTCCTTGAGACGAGAAATTTCTTCATCCTTTTCCATTATTTATTTGTAATGTAAATCCACAAGATTTTTATGTTCGCGTTCTAACACTTCCTTTCTTTGTTGAATTTTGGCTATTTTGTCATTCTCTTGATCTTTTAGTTGCACTTTCTTAGTACACTGGATAACATCATTATGTGGAAGTGATGATGGATGTAGAGAATGGAAGAAGGATTACATTCTCTTTCTCTCCTCACCCTGTCACTTAATTATTGTCATTAATTGTTCTATATCTTTTGTGATTGATTGTTTTTGTTCATTACTCAAAGATTCCATATTTTTTCTTCACTTCTTTTAACTTTGTATGAATTTTTTTTTTTTAATATATATATTTCAAATATTCTCTCATAATGTGGATTGTTAAAAACTTGAATACCCTTTAAAAAAAATACTCCTTTATATTGTTGCCCTCTATATATGTATGCATTTCTTTATATTAAGACCCCTTTTCAAAATAACTTTATTATCTTAAAATAATAATAGTTTCACTTTTTTTTTTTAATAATAAATTGGTCCCTTTTTTATATACTTAATTACTTGTTAAATTTTTAATGTCACCCCCACTTAATATATATAAAGGTCACGTCTTTTCATATGACACGGTCATGATGTTAAAATACCATGGGCTATTACCATGGGTTGTTTTTAAAACCTCTGTTAAAATGTTCTCCATGTAAAAAGTAAAACATATTCCTTTTGTTTTTTGTTTTTTTTTTTTTAACTTTTTAAAATACCTTGGGTTGTTTTTAAAACCACAGGCTTCTCCACGTAAAAAGTTTTAAATATACTTGGTACGAGATTTTGTATCCATTTTGTTTTTTCTTCTTCTTTTTTTAATTTATTTACTTATAACTTTTTTTTTTGGTTAATTTGTTTTGTTTTGTTTTGTTTAAATAAATAATTTAGTAATATTAATTTATAAGGGTAAGGGAAAATGGATAAATAAAATAATTAAATTCCTTCCCCTGGGGATTGGTCAAACCTAGCTATTAGAGGTCTGGTTAACCGTTACTAAGTCAATTTTAGTTGTTGGAATGGCCTGCTGTCCCTATTTATTGCATCGCTCAGATTGGATATTCAACTTGTCCTGACGATGAACCACACTGGTTGGTTCGAAACGCGTCGACAAATGATTTTTTATGTGATTTTTCCGAAATCATTCTCTAATCAAGTTCTCTTAGTGTAGAGAAACAATGGGTGTTGCAGGGCTGGATAAATGACTAAGCTCTCTTATGACCCCCTGTGGAAAGAAAACAACAAGTGGGAGAATGTTGGGTTGTGTTATATTCTTTCCACGACTATCCCACATAGTTAACCGCGGGGTTAGAGGGGGGTGGAGCCCCCCCTTCATTGCGCCGATTGCGTAGCAACGGGGTCACATGGGGTTTGAGGGGTGCAGGTAACTCCACTCTATGGGGTCTGGGGCAGCGCCCCGGTAAATTTTGGTTTTGGAACCTATGTTAGGTTGGGCGGACCCACCTATGGTTTTGTGCGTGATTTTTGCACATGTTTTTGGACGAGATGGTTTTCGGTCCATGGTTTTGGATGCGATGGTGTTCGGTTCATGGTATTGGATGCTTCGACATGTATAAATATGTATTATAATATTGAAAGGAACATACTGAAAAATAAGTTGGTAGTCCCGGTTTTGGGATCTAGGGGAAAATCTTTGTGTATATGTGTTTTATGTGTTATGCTCTCGCATTGTTTACTTTATGTGTTTTAGAATTCGTATGCAGGTAATTTCTGTACAGGGTGGAAACCTACATTCTCGAAATATAAATCAAACTTTGTAGTGTTTAAATTGCATTCAACTAAAAAGTTTAAATGACTTTGTCTTTAAATTTTCTGAATATAACATATCCTCAAAATATAAATATATTTTTGTATTTTCTAAATTGCATTCAATTTTTTCAATTTTAAAAATTATTTATACTATCGCTAAGATAACTGATAATATTGGACGATATGTATGTCAACTAAGATATAAGTCTCTTAATAAACCTAAATAATGGTCACACTAAATAGTGTTAGTCATTTTTTATATAAACCTTGTAATAACAAGGAAATTTATGATATGTATGTCAACTAAGATATAAGTATCTTAATAAACCTAAATAATGATCACACTAAATAGTGTTAGTCATTTTTTATATCAACCTTGAAATAACAAGGCAATTTCTGGATACAGTACAAGTAGGCTGCCCATGTGTTTGATGGTTCAACAACTATATATGTTAACAATCCATATTATTGAAGCAATGTCTTTCAGTAGAAATCACATAAGAGATTCGTGAGCATGCTGCTGACATCAAGCATGACAGGACCCACTCCTATGTTTTAGCAGAGCATGCAGATAAATCTAAGCATCACATCTCCATTGAGGAGGCCCAAGTCACTGCTAGAGTTAGTCATTTACATCATCGTAAATTGAGAGAGGCCCTATAAATTGAAAAAAGACCCAATAATTTGAATAGAGATGATGGTTGGAATATTAGTAGAAGTTGGGTCTCCTCCTAACTGTTTAGGCTTCTTTTTGAGATTTATTTTGTTTGTTTGTTTATCTATGTAGGTATTAACGTCCTTTTTATAGTATATGTTGTTGATTTATTATTCATTAGACTTTATTTTCTTGATCCTTCATGGTTTTTTTATTATGTATTTTATCATCCTATTCATTCTTAACTCCTAGTATTTTTCTTATTTGTTTAATGGGCCTCAACCCATATTTATTGTTGCCTGTTTTATATTGATACTTTTCTTTGACTCTTTTTATTTTATTATATATATAATTTATATTTCTTTTCTTGTTTATATTTTGTTTTCTTTTATCATTTTATTTTTTATTTCTTTTTTCCATTATTATTTTTTAATTAAATGTCTTCTCTCTATTTAGGATCTTGACTCGTTTTAATTTTTTTGTCCTCGTTTAGGTTTGCCTTTTGCTTTTTTTTACATATTTATTAAATTATTTTTCTCAAAACTAACTGTTATTATGGGTTTACTTATTAATTTTTTTTTATAAATTGATTAGCTATTACCCCGCAATTTATATATTTTTTCACAAAATTGTAATATTTGTTTTTAATATAATTTAAATCTTATTTTTCAACTAGCTTGTTTTAATATCGCCATTCCTATTAATATTTTTTATAAACTAATAACTAAGATCATTATTAAATTTATTTTTCAAAACTAGCAGTTACTATAGCTTTTACTTACTAATATTTGTTTATTTATATGTTAAATCCTTAATATGATAATTTAAATATTATTAATTTCTAGCGTACTTTAATTATGTCTCTACGGTGCTCTCCATTTAAGCCTTTTCCATGGTCTATCTCTTCATTTGGTTCTGATGATGAACTACCCATGTTGGTTAGAAATGCGTCGGCCAAAAATTTCTCTTATTTCATTTCTACCGAAAGACTTTGCTTAATTCATTATGGATCGTACAAGCCTGAATACAGAAAATCCATATTATATAATTAAAAATATAAAAATAATAAAAACAAATAACAAATGTCCAATATGCATGTAGTGCTCACATACAAGTGACTTGCTAATGTGTATCACTATGATTCTCTAGAATGGCCGCATACAATACGTATGTTCCATGGTGCTTCTTTGTTTGGTTTCAGGTGTTTTCTTTCTTTCACTTCTTTCTCTCGTTTCCTATGTTTTCTTTCTACATTAATTTATAAAAGAACAAAGAACCACTCGAAGCTACTCATTTCTATAATAGAGAGCCACTGGGAGCTTCCCAGTTCATGCAACAACATTGCTAGTGTTGAGGGTTGTGATTTTATGCTTTGTGAGCATGGATCTTGAGTAGATGTTAGTCTCGAGTAGAGAACATTACAGGTAAGGATGTGGACGAAATGGGCGACTAGACACCAACTGGATTACAGTTCTGTCTCGGGAAAGAGAAAAAGAATCGACCATAATGAAATTGGCAAGAAGTGAAAACTTAAAGAAGGCTCCAAGTATATCAGTCTGGCTATGAGATAATTCACACACTTCCTAAGACTAGCACAAAACTCAGAGCCTAAACACATGGGTAGGCTTATCACAAGAGGAACAAGGGCAAACCAGAGTTCCAATTAAAAGCCCTGAAACCAACATAACAAACCCGAACTTAACTTATATTGTGTTATGGGAAAGAGTTCGATGAGATGTTTTTGTTGTGGCATGTGTTTTTGGTTTGTGACATAGGATGCATAATGAAGGATACCACCTTTTTTCATTATCTGATGATTTAAAAAACTTGCCAATGGTTGAGTTGGCCTAATTTAAGATCGAAGTGATGGTTGAAGCATAGAAGACATACCCAAATCCAACGCTTGTTGACCCGTTTAAATTTATTTTGTGAAAATAAATATAACTCATCATCAAATCATCAACAACATGCATCCTTTTTTCTTTGCTTCTCTTAGGTACAGTAATTTGATGTCGTCTAAGGGGTTATCCATAACAGTGTGGTGAGATAATCGTCTAACAAAGTATGTAGGATGCACAGTCCCAAAGGACACCTTATTTATGATGGAAAGACAACCACCGAGTTCAAAATTCGCAATCTAGAGGATTCTACTAATCATCCTAGTGGCTTTCCAGATATGACTAACTAGTGCTCTCCCAAAATAGGTACATCTACGAAAACCATCTTTCTCTAAACTCCAAAATTATGTTCATAGATTTTAATTTTAATTTTTAATTTTTAATTTTTATATTTTTTTTAATTTTTTTAAATTTTTTTAATTAATTTAATTAATTAATTAATTTATTTTTTCTAAACTTATAAAAGCAAAATGGATCTGCTGCATTCAAATTTTTTTCCTTGTTGATCATGACTAGCAGGTTTAAATTTCTACTATTCCTTCTATTCATGAATCTGAATAGCTTTCAAATGAACCATTTTATAGCTATTTTTGTACAGACAATTAATGGGACGCATTGTCTGTAGTCATTTTGGAAATTCTAGGTGAGACAAAGTC
The DNA here is from genome assembly GCA_000404065.3 of Pinus taeda. Classification (NCBI taxonomy): domain Eukaryota; kingdom Viridiplantae; phylum Streptophyta; class Pinopsida; order Pinales; family Pinaceae; genus Pinus; species Pinus taeda. Next base: position 1,269 of record APFE030317510.1, on the reverse strand, counting down.
TCAATATGAAGCATCCATTCTTACTCTCAACCCCTTCCTTTTTAGAGAACTCAATCTCTTTCAAATATTATTCAAGTCATGAGAAGTCTCAGTGCCTCAAATCTAGTAAGATCAATTTCAAATGTTGAAAGTCAATATGCTTCAATATCAATGAGAAGTTAAACTTCAAGCATTGGTGTAGTTTTTGATAGTGGAAATCCAAGGTTTCAACATCAAGATTGAATTTCCTTAAGGATAACTCCATTACATTGAGCAGAGAGGAAAGAGAATCTCCCGACAAGAAAAGATTACCAAGGACTCCAACTCTATCCATTGGAATCCTCCTATTCATGGAAATTGATACCTTTTATACCAACATAAGTCAATTTAACTTGGACACTGCAAATATCAAAACAACATCAACATATAATAATAAACACTTGTCTTAGGAATAGTTACAATGTACATATTGGTATTTTATGGGTTTTATATTGTGTTAGATCACTATGAGTAATAAGTGAGTAACAAATTTGATTTCATTTTTATCATAAAATTGTGTCTCTAGCTGAAATTTTTTGATAGTATGAGGACTTATATGATGGGTTTGGTATGATCTAATCTGATTCCTTTATTTGATCAGTAGAATATTATGATGAAATTAGAAAGGATGAAACTTGAGCTAAAGCATGCTTTAGGCATGTATGTTGTAGCCAGGGAATTAAGAAGCAAAGAATGCAAAAATGAATGACGGTAACGAAGAAAGCTAACAAAGAAAAGTTGCAATATTTATTCTCTCCCCTATCATAGTGGTAAGTAGTGAAAATTTTTCATCATTGCTTTAGAATATGGTGTGGCTATGCTTACCACGATATGTGCTATTATTGAGATGCTAGTGTTGTTGATGTGCTTTTAGTAATTATTCAGATGGTAATGCTTTTGACATGTTTTCAGTTATGCAGTTATGTGACACAAATGAAGAATCTTGCAGATGTAGATGAGGGATTCTGTTATGAAACCAACTCAAGAAAAGATAGAAAAGATAGATCAACGCCTTAGAATTCAGCCTCTTTGAGGGGGTAACCTCCTTTACATTACATAAATGAACAATTATTGGATGATACAAATGAAAGACCTCCTTTCTATATATAGGAGTCTAAGGGGTCATAACATAATCATAACCTACATAACAATAATAATGTAAGGGCACAATAATAACAATAGTGGGCTTCTATGGGGCACAATAGTAAAAATATGGGCACTACATGGGTACATCAATATAATAAGTGGGTT
>APFE030317504.1:47570-137093 GCA_000404065.3 Pinus taeda | reverse complement strand
GCAGGTTGTGGCTCAAGCTCGCTTGATGTGGCTTTGAAGCTTGTAGATGACCATCATTTCCCCCCCTATCAGATACAAGGTGAGAAGATGGAGAAAACTCAACTGCAAGACTGTTCAATATTCTGGAACAAGTTCTAACATGTGTTTGGAATATCTTCTTGGCTGTTGATTCCCATTGCCAAGAAGCGATCCATCCAAGATGAATCTTTGTTCTTGCAGGATGTTTGTTTCTGAAGCATCTGTTTTAAGAATGATTGGTTTTATGGCAGTGCTTACATGGATGAAGATCAAAACAGTGATCTTTCAAATGGCCAACTCGGTCACAGTGTTGGCATTTTACGATCTGTTGTTGTTGTTGTTGCTGTTATGGAAGAGAGGCAGAGTCTGGAACAACTGAAGCTGAACTGTCATGAGGAGCAGGTGAACTGTCATGAATGAAACCAACACTCTGAAACTGAATGGGTTTTGAGTAGTCTGTAATATGAAAGGACAAGTCCTTGTCATATCCAAGACCAGTTTTGTGCTTGTTGTGGACAAGTTGTTCCCAAGGTCTGATGATGGGCTTGGGAAGTGCAGACTGAGTTTCTGCATCTGCATGTAACCTTGTTGTTTTGTTTGGTACTAAATCTGAATGAACTGTAACATGCTACTCATGGGCGGTTGTCTCAATGTTCTGAACAAAAACAGGTTCAGAATGGTGTCTATTTTGATGTAGCTCTTCTTGTTGTAGCTGTGATTCAAGCTGCAAAAAATCAATCTTTTCCTTTGCATTTTGTAGACAGACCTGAATGTCTGTGAGAGAAACTTTGCTGACTTTTAATGTATCATGATTAGAGGAATGTATCATAGTTTTTAAGAACTCTAATATTTCAGTAATTGTAGCCATTTTTCTTCAATGCCACTTAAAAACTAATCACAACTGAGGCAACAGCAACAGAAAAATAATATTGTACTCTTCCTACAAGATCTTGTAAGGGCTTGTCAAGTGGCAACAATGTCGCAAAAACTACAATAAACATTTCTCGTCAAGCTACAATAAACATTGGTACAATTGGGCACATGGTAAATCAACAGTCCACATTTCGTTTCAAGAATGAACTGGAGCATAACATCACTATTAAACTGGGATATGCCAATGCAAAAAAATATATAAATGTGAAGATGAGTGCTGTCCTCAACTTCAAACTTCAGAGCATCTGACCGCTATGGAAATCATGCAAAATCTCTACAAGAAACAGCTCCAAAATCTCTACAAGAAACTGCTCCAAGAATGACTTCCAAAAATGTCTTCAAAAAATGCTTCAAATTCACTTCATAATGTTGATCACTTCACCAAAAATGATAGCGAGCTAAACCCGCCAAACCCAGAATCCACGCATGTAGATAGCCAAATTGAATTCTGCGATAGAATTTCATCCAAAAACTCAAATTCAGAGAAATAACAACGATAATGCTTCCCTGCTCAGAGGAATAATTATCTCCTGATGTCAAACCCTGTAGAGGGGCGGCCCTCTTGCTCTCAAAGCCGTTACTACGCCTTCTGTCATATGTGCCCTTTACCCCATGCCATGAATGCCAATCACCGCTGTGAAAAGATTTTTGCAGCTGCCCAATTTCTCACAGTTATGTGAGCTCGGAATCTATTGTGTGAGAAGGGCTAGAGCGGAAATGGATTCTCTTTTATGATCCAAGGACAGGTGCTATGAAACCCCGCAAAAAAGCGATGACATGTGGGCGAGGTCGAAATAAAAAATGACGGTGAGATTTCAGACTCCTCAATTCACACCCATGAAAAGGTTCAACTTCAAATATCCTGACCGCAGGCATGCACATATGTGCATATTAAATCCAATTCGGATGAATTATATCCAATTCATATCGCACTGCAACGGAGGCTATACATAAATATAACACTTATGGTTTATGGATGGAGAATACACTCAACCGACTATAGCTTCCTCGGCAGTTATAACAGGCATATGAAGACCGAACCCCTACGGCCTATTGAACGAGCGCAACAATATATGCGGACATCCAATTTCGCCTTCGATTCTAGATGCACATCAAACAATAGTTATAAATCCGGAATTCAATCTAACCTGAGATCGCTGGTCAACAATAGATCCGATGTCTTTATATGCTATGGCTCTTCCACCATTAAGGATTTGTAACTCGGCATATAAACCCAAGGAACTGTTCCTTGACCTCTTGACGGAAATATGTCAGCATTTTCAGTTATGACTTCTCAACAGACATATGTCACCAGTTCCGTGTCGGTTCTATTAATGAATTCTCCACCTCCGAATGACGCTCGGTCTTCAAGAAATAATATTTGTGCATACACGCCTTAATTAACTGAAACTTGTCCCCATACATACCATCATTCAACTCTAAAGTATACGCTGATACGCCTCAATCCTCTTATGCGACCGAACTGGATATACATAACAACAAACGAACGATATATATATAACAGTCAAGTGTTATAAAAGTCGGCACAGGCATACATACCGCAGACATATAAACATTGTAACTTTGAATGGCTATTACAAATACGCAGACCACCTATGCCCATCTTCAGGCACGCGTTTCTCATTTCCTTCAGGCAGGCAGCGTTACCATTTCCAGCGTTACCATTTCCTTCACAATCTTTCACGCAGAGATTTGGTACACGTGGGTTAGGTTTCCAACACCATGAAAGGTAGGAATATTTTGTAATGGGATGGCTTTCATGGGAGCATTGACAATTGTGTCAACAATAGGATATTGTAATGTAGAGGTTCGAGGTTGTCGCTGATTATTGGCCATTTGGTCAAAAATATGCCAATACTCTTCAGGGATTTCTAGTGCTGGATATTTTTTCCTGGGAGGGCTAGAAGAGACTTGTAAAATGATTTTAATAGCACTTCCTTGGTTTGGAATACTGGGGGTCCTCTATTCAATCACTGTTTGAGGAGATTTGGGTTCTGATAATTTAGTACTATCTGTTTCTCTTCCTCCTTCATGGAGGTTGCAAGAATTCCCTTCTTGTAAAGGGCTAAACTACAAATTTTCAATATTATGAAAACTTTGTTCAGACCCTTTAGTTATGCTGCGAATCTCAGTGTTAGCTATAGAAGGTGATCCTGCGGCCTTAAGGGTTATAGTAGGATTTCTTGTAGAAACGATTCGGGGTCCTACTGATGACTGAGACTTAGCTTTTCTTATTATTTCATCAATGAAGGTTGATCGTCCAAGGGTCATATGCCCCTTGGATTTTTTGGATTTGGATGGAGGAATTATATCTTTTTATTCTCTTTTCTTCTTAGTCATTCATACAAAAATAAAAGCATTCATTTCTACTTGAATTCCTAAGCAATGTTTGCTGAAAATCGGGAAAGGGAGCAAGCAATTTACTTACTCGCACACAGGTTCTTACCTTCCATTTTTAATACCCAATTCTTTCCCAGCAAATAAACATCAAATTCTATTTCTACTTTCAATTCCTACCTAATTGCACTGAAAAGTGGGCGAGGGAGCAAGCACTTTACTTACTCGTACGCAGCTTCTTACCTTCTATTTTTAATACCCAGTTATTTCCCAGCAGCGACTATCAAACATACATCACTCTTCTGTGAAATGGAAACACTCTCCCCGGAAACAACGCCAACATGTTGGGTGTTATTTGGGTGCTATAAGGTGTCTTTAAAAAATCCTAATTGCCTCACATTAATCATCCACCTGGGTACATCTTTCTGTTCCAAGAGTGTACAAAATATGTGCAAATGCTATATCTATGGAGAGTAGTGATTTGAGATAATTTATTACATTCAATACAAGAGTAAACAGATTAAATCATAAATCTCAAGCTTGTAACTTCAGGGAAAATAATATATCTAAGCATCAAAACTCAACCTTAACCAGAACCAAGACTCAATCTTAATCAAGAGATTCTAATTACAGTCGCATCAACTCAGTGCACTGTAGCATTAACAGAGCTCTTCTAGTTGATTCTAAACTACCGCAGAGGAATAAATCATCCAATCCAACCAATAACACTTCTATCTTTTAATGAACCGGAAATAACTCTCTCTTAATGATTAATTCAATCCAAAACATAAGTAATTGAAATCGATTGACATAATTAAGAAGTAATGAAATACAAACATGAATTCCGCACCAATGAAAGTAAACCGTCTATAAAACTGTAAAGCAGAGTAAATAAAAATGCGATAAAGGAAAAGTAAAAACACAGGGAACTGCAGTGGAATCCAGCAGTGACCGGGCCCAAGCCGCTAGCGAACACTGCTTAACTACTTCAGAATATCACGAGTGAACAACAACTCAATTCATGTATTAATCATCGAACTCAAATGTCATTACAACACGCTATCTTCTTCAAGATTAAACTTCATATATTAAACTTACTCCTCCGAAAAGGGAGAGAAGTTCCCTTTTATAATAAAGAAGTAAAAGAGATAAATGTGATTCCTCAGGATCAGGAGATCTTGAGGAATTCACAACTAAATGCTACTATCAGACAACATTTCAACTTGCACTGATCCTCTTGATTTATTCCTTGATTTGTCTACATAAGACGCGCTCCTTTTCCTCTGTTTAGCATTTGCTATTCAATATTTTGAACAAAAGCTATTCCCTTTGCTAATTTCTGCATAAAAACAACGAAAGTTAACTTTGCTTAGTCTAACCGTATCAATAGCAATTTTATTCATTTCTCATCGCAGTTTTATCAATATCTTACTATATCAGGGCACAAATACATAAAAATAAGGAAAAAGACAGTGTAATCAAGAGTAAACTTATACCGAGGGTTTTGCGCCGCCTGGCCTCTCCCCAAGTTGCCCTCGATCCACAAATGCTGTAGCTCCCACTGACACCACCATGAAGCCGCAATCCGGAGGGGTGGGCTCATCCCCCTCTCCCCCCCCTAATACAAACCCCGATAAGTCCAACAACAAAGAGCAAAATGACAGACCCGGTTATGATCCTTTGACAGAGCAAGACACTGATCCAGGTACCAATGCTGAAGGCGACTTCGTAACCAACCCTTCGACAGCTAATGACAAAGGTACTGACCAGAATAACTACGAGGCAAGACCCAAAGCATCCTCTGCAACATGCATCCCCAAAATGGCAGAAAGAATCAAAATAGATCTCCCCAGTCAGCTCATCAATAGTGAGATTCAATACATGAGGGATCATGCCCTCATAGGAAAGTTTCTAGGTTTCTGGCCTATTGAAAAAGCACTGCAAGGCTGGATTGCCTCCAAATGGAAGCCAAAAGGTCAAGTTACCTTGCACCTTGGACCAAAGGGCTTCTTCACCGCTACCTTCAACTGCATGGAGGACAAAACGCGCATCTTCGAGGGTGGCCCGTACTTCTTCAATGCTGCTGGCCTGTACCTGCGTGATTGGGTTGAGATGTTCAATCGAGACAAAGAAGACTTTAACTGGGCTCTAGTATGGATCAAAATGTACTCTCTCCCATTGGAATACTGGAAGGAGGAAATCTTGAAGAACATAGGTAATAGCCTGGGGGCCTTCATCAAAGTCGCAGAGGAAACAGAAAGCCGAAAGTACACCTCATACGCCAAGATCTGCGTCCACATGCATCTAGCCAAAGCTGTTAGGTAAAATTGACTCAGGATAGAGTCAAAGTTGACCAGGTTAAATAGTGATGGTTTTAGGGCACATGGTATTGTGCACCTATAGTATTCTACCCATGGTATTATATGTAATGGAGCTTATAAAAGGTTGGAAGGACTTCATTGTAATGCAAGACCTGGAGGCAAGTGATGAAAGCTCACTTGGTTAGATTGGCTAGGGTTTTGGCCAAGGATAATGAAATTTCATTATGGTTGGGTTTTTCCCTGGATTTGGGGTTTTCCCAAATAAACATGTGTGTTTATGTGATTATGGTTGTTGCTGGTTATTTTTATATTTATTCCTCTCAGTAATTATTTATGTTATGCAGTAAATTTCTTAACAACTGGTATCAGAGCCAGATATTGGCTTTAAAGGGATTATTTGATGCCAGGGGTTTATAGTGTCTGATGAGATCAATGCAGCCTTTTTACAGATCTGGGTCTGAAAATAATCGTGGAACAATCGTACATGGAAGAACCTCGAGGAGAATGTGTGAAAGATAGTGTCGTAACTGCCAGGGATCGCAATGCATTTGCAATATTTACCGGTTTGGAACATGCTAACGAATTGTTCGGGATTCATGCGGCTTCAAAAATTATTCGTTTTCTACTACGTGAGGCCACCGAGGCTGGAATCTACGAGGTTCTCGTCGGGCTTGCAGTTGGAGCAGTTTGATAGAAGTTTTTGAACAAATCAAATTGAGAGAGGATGGATCAAAATTGGATTAACAATAAACAAAAAAAAAATTAATGAAGTCAAAATTATTGCATGTAAATGGGCATACTACTGTAAGACCTGGTAAGGCATGTGTACCCCTCATGATCACCGGTAAAGTTTGGGTTAGACCTGGGTGATAGGGGGGATGTCAGGTTAACAATACCCGGGTAAAAACTTTGAGGGGGGTAAGGGCTAGAGTGAGCGGGATTGTCTCACTTAGCAGGTTTGGTTGGAGTTAGTCAAGGAACCCCAAGTCAAGTTTAAGGGGGGAATTGTTAGGTAAACGTGACTCAGGATAGAGTCAAAGTTGACCAGGTTAAACAGTGATGGTTTTAGGGCACATGGTATTGTGCACCTATAGTATTCTACCCATGGTATTATATGTAATGGAGCTTATAAAAGGTTGGAAGGACTTCATTGTAATGCAAGACCTGGAGATGAGCGGTGAAAGCTCACTTGGTTAGATTGGCTAGGGTTTTGGCCAAGGATAATGAAATTTCATTATGGTTGGGTTTTTCCCCGGATTTGGGGTTTTCCCAGATAAACATGTGTGTTTATGTGATTATGGTTGTTGCTGGTTATTTTTATATTTATTCCTCTCAGTAATTATTTATGTTATGCAGTAAATTTCTTAACAAAAGCTGTAACTGACTCAGTAAGCTTATGTCATGATGATTATGAATGGGTTCAAACCATAGATTACGAGCATATTCCCTTTCGTTGTAGGAAGTTCCATGAACATGGCCATCTCTTCAGAGACTATCCTCTGAATCTGCAATCCAAAACTCTTGTTACGGAAGCAAGCAAAGATGCTGAGGGTTTCACAAAAGTCCCAAATAGGAGGCATGCTAAGAAAACCCCAATGGATCCTGAGAATCTTAAGAAACACTTAACCAAAAATAGTTTTGAAGCCCTAAATACATCGGATAACATAGATGACAACCCCTCGTTTCCCCTCTCAGATGCTTCTCCCTCATTGCCATCTCATTCTCCGAAACCCTCAGATACACCTCAGTCCACCAAAGCCATCATCGTCCCTACCTCCCTATGCTTCTCAAGACAAAGACTCAGCTCCACCTTCATCCAACATGGAGTTAGACATAGCTCTGGCACTAAGAATGCAACAACCTTTAAAAGAGGAATATCAAAATACATTGAGCCATATGGAGGAGGAACCAGAGAGTGTGGACCTGACAGGTCTGGACATACTGAAGCTAGAAGCAGCATGTAGACAGAAGGAATATAGTAAAATACACACTCGGGAGATAGAAAGATTAGAAGAAGCTTTAACTAGAGCTCAACATCACAAATATTTAGGCATACAAGCAGGCATTCCTTGGGATGGAAGGAAAATATTGAAGAAGACAAAGAAATGTGGATGAAAAATAGATTTGCAGTAGACTATCATCCTCGAAGAATTGCTGGTGGACTCTGGTAGATTCCCCAAGTTGATCAAGTTCTACAAAAATATTTCCCACTGTTCCCCACGAAGCTCATCTCATGGAATGTGCGAGGGTTCAATAGCCTTGAAAAACACAGGATGATCAAAAACATGATTCAGCAGGATAGACCATCTATAATTTTCCTTCAAGAAACAAAATGTAGCAGTACAATTATAGAAAAAATTCTCAATAAAGCATGGCTAGGGTGCAGGTCAGTCTCAGTGGACGCCTCTGGTGCTTCTGGAGGGCTCACAATTTTAAGCAATCCTCAAGAACTTCACCTTCAGGACTTTCATGCCTCCCATTTCTTCATACAATCCACCTTCCACCTTATAGGAACAAACAACCATGGTCATCTTTCCAATGTATATTTTCCGCAAGATCTTCAGAGAAAAATGGATCTGCATGAAACTCTTTCAGAACTCAATGCAAACAGATGCTTTCCCTTCTGGATATGGGGGGGTGATTTTAATATCATTACCTTTCTGGAGGAAAAGAAAGGGGACGTCAGAGGCTGGATAAAGATAGCTATAGCCTCAAAGACTTCCCTCGTAGGAATCAATTGATGGATCTTCAGACATCCAATGGCACTTTCACATGGTCCAATAAAAGAAGAGGTTCACAGTAAATTGCTTCCAGATTGGACCAATTTCTCATGACAGATAATGCCATCCACATGGGAGGAGACTTTCACGCCTCCATATTGCCTCAAGCCGGTTCTGATCACTGGCCCATAATGTTACAATGGCTGTGTCCGGGTGTTAGGAGCAATAGACCCTTTCACTTCGAAGAATTATGGTTTTCACATCCCAACTTCAAAGATGTGGTAATCGATGCCTGGAAATCTTACAATCCCCCAGAAGGAGCCAAAACGTACCAGTTCCAGCAAAAGCTCAAATTTCTCAAACAGGTGATCAAATCCTGGAATCGTACCCAGTTTGGAAATATTTTTAATCATCAAAGGATGCTGGAGGAGCAAATGAACACCCTACAACAGCGCATCATATATGATGGAAGAACTAAAGACTATGAGCAATAGGAGAAATCGCTCCTTACCAAGATTGAAACTCGTAGGAAGTAAGAAGAAACGCTATGGCGCCAAAAGTCAAGGGTCAGATGGCTCAAGGATGGAGACAAAAACACCAAATTCTTTCATAGATCCACAGTTCAAAGGAGAATGCATAACCACATCGCCTTTATCAATAACAAACACGGAGAGCGTCTGGAAAAGCATGAAGAAATAGAACAGGAATTCAAATAGCACTTTCAGGACATTTTGAAAGAACCCCCAGGAAGCAGAACACAAGCAATACAAGCCATCATGCAGCACATACCCAAGATCATTACAGAGAACCACAACCAAGTGCTTCTTCTGCCAATATAAATGCAGGAAATGGAGGAGGCATTATCTCAATTAAAAGATGGTAAAGCGCCAGGGCCAGATGGCTTCACTGCAAATTTTTTCCACGCTTTTTGGGAGCACATCAAAATAGAGGTATGGGAACTTGTGGAAGAAGAAAGAGCGATGCACTGGATCCTCCCCTCTCTCAACTCCACATTCATAGCGCTTGTGACTAAGGAGGAATATTCCAGCACTCCTGATAAATTCAGGCCCATCGCTCTCTGTAACGTAATCTACAAACTTATCTCCAAAATATTGGAAAACAGGCTCAAACCTCTCCTCCCTCTTCTTATCTCCCATGAGCAGACAGGGTATGTTGAAGGGCGCTAGATATTGGATGACATCATTCTTTCCCATGAAGTTATTCACTCGCTCAAGGTGCTAAAAAAGCCAGGTATGATTCTCAAGTTAGATCTTTCCAAAGCATTCGATAAACTTAGTTGGGCCTACATTAATCATATGCTTTTAGCTTTTGGCTTCAGCGCTACTTGGACGCGTTGACTCATGAATCTGATCACCTCCCCCAGTTATTCTATCCTTTTGAATGGCTCCCCCTCCTCACCTTTCTAGCCTTCTAGGGGCATTCGCGAAGGCGACCCTCTTTCTCCATTCCTCTTCGTGCTCATGGCAGAAGGTCTCAGCCATCTCCTCCACTCTGCCATTTCTAATCACTCTCTCAAGGGCATCTCTATCCATGGTCTTTCACCCCTCTCGCACCAACAATTCGTTGATCACACCATGCTCTTTGGCCATCCATCGGTTCAAGAACCTTCTGCTCTCCTTGACCTGCTTAATCTTTTCTCTGAAGCCTCAGGCACCTCCATCAATGCTACCAAATCTCAACTCTTCTTCTTCAACACTCATAGTCTCACTCAAAACAATATCTCCAGAATCTTGGGATTCCCTCTAGCCACGCTCCCCTCAAAATACCTTGGTGCTCCCCTTATAATCTCAGCCAACAAGCATGCCTCCTGGAGAACACTCCTTGAGAAAATAGAATCCAGACTTTCCTCCTGGACCTTTCGCTCTCTCAACATTGCTAGCAGGCCCATTCTAATCAAATCAATTCTTCAAGCCATGCCCTTGTATTTATTCCCCACATTGGTAGCTCCCAAATGGGTTCTGAAGAAAATCCGCAATCTTCAGAGGAATTTTTTATGGGGTTCCATAGGTCTCAATAGAAAATGGGTGCTTGTCAAATGGACGGAGGCTTGCTTACCAAAGTCAGCTGGCGGAATTGGTCTAAGGGACCCCCTCCACAGCAACAACACCATGGGCACTAGAATCTAGGGGAAGTGGGTTTCCAATCCATAGTCTCCCTGGGCTCGCATCTGGCAGGCCAAGTATACTCCAAGGAGGCCCCTGGAAGAGCTAATTCGTATAAGCATCACCAACTCGGCCTCGTTAATCTGGAATGCTGCTAGAAAACATAGTGGTTTCATTCAGGCGCACAGCTTTTGGGAAATACACTCTGGTACCACAGCAAGATTTTGGGAGGACTCTTGGCAGCAGCTCCCCAAACTTGCAGCTCTCTTCAACAAACCCAATTGGCAAGCTACCATGCAACACAGTGACCAAAATCAGGTGTATCAATTCTGGCAGCAGCACCCCCTTCAAGGCTATCAATAATGGAGATTAGCAGATACATGGCAAGCCAACTAGCAACTATAAAAAATTCTGTTTTCCCACCCCAGTTTTCAGTTTCTCCTTATTTCTCCCATGTAGTTAAATGCCCTTTCCCATAAACATACATTCAACAAGCTGGAAAAAATAAATTTGCTGAAAACACAAATTCTGGAAAATTTACAGAATGCTGGAAATTTTAGAAATAAAAATCAACAATAATAAACAACCATTAAAACACTGATATTTTTGGTCAACGTGACTCTGGAAAAACCCCCTACAACTCTTGGGGAAAACCAGTTTGAGAGCTCTTCTTTATTTCTGGAAAATGCCTTTTTACAGTGAGAAAATTTCAGCAAAATATTTCAACAAAATAAATTTCCAGCAAGCAAACTTATCTGTTTTTCAGCCCAACAGACAACCTGGGAACTTGTTGTACGCGCAGTACGGATCGTACGGATGTACGGACTGTACTGACGGCCGTACGGACTGTATGGACAGACCTCGATTTCTGTGTCGAAAATCAGTTCCTCGATATTCGTGCCCAAAAATCAGTTTTTCTCAGTTTTCAGCAAAAAATCATCTTTTTCTGCTTGTTCTTGCTGCTGTTCTGCTTGTTCTTTCTACTGTTCTGATTTTCTGAAGAGCTGCCTGGTATGTGTGCCAAACTGCTGCCTCTTTCTCCTTCTTGTCCAGAAATCTCCCTTACTCTCTTGCTCTCCTTCTCCCAATCTGCTCATGAAAGAATAGAATGATCTTTTCCTCCTTTTCCTCCTTTAACCCAACCCTAAATGACTTTTGGGTGATCCTTAAATCTAATGGCTGAGATAGATTTAGATCAATGGCTGAGATTAAATGCACATTTAAATCTCACTTTCTATATTTTAATTCACCCACTTTAATAAAGACCCACTTAGTCATTTATTTCTAAAGTCACTTTTCCTTTCTAATTTTTCATTGACTTTATAAAAGTCACTTTAAAATTAGACTTAGTAACTTTATCACTTAAAGTCACTTTTAAATTAGATTTTAACTTTATAAAAATTATAAAGTCACTTTAGGAGAAAAATTAAAATCTTTTGGACACTTTTCCCTAGGCCAAAGATCAAAGCCTAAGGGAACCACCTGTCCTCCGGTACCAAATTTCAACACTCCCTCTTACCGAGGAAGGTGTTCCTCACCACACCCATCTTGTCTCTGAAGTAAACATGCTTGCCCCGTGGTAAGGCTTTGGGAAGAATGTCTGCTACTTGCTCATCAGTGGAAATATACTCAAGCTTCACAACTCCCTTCTGAACATAGTCTCTGATGAAATGATATCTGATCCCGATATGCTTTGACCTGTCATGAAATACTGGATTTTCCGTGAGTTTAATGCAACTCTGATTATCACAGTAGATCACTGAAGGTCTCAACGGCTGACCAAATAAGCCAAACAACATCTTGCGAAGCCAGATGGTCTCACAACTAGCTAGACTGGCTGCCATATACTCTGCTTCTGCTAACACAGTGCTACTGATTGTTGCTTCCGGCTGAACCATGACACTACTACTGACCCCAACCCAAAACAACACCCTGAAGTGCTCTTCCTATCAGAAGCACAACCTGCCCAATCAGAATCAGTGTATCCTACCAATCTCACTCCATCTCCCTGCCTGTAGTCCAGACCATAATCCACTGTCCCCTGCAAGTACCGCAAAATGTGTTTTGCAGCCACCCAGTGAACCTACCCAGGTTCACACATAAACTGACTCATCGTGTTGACTACAAAACAGATATCTGGTCTAGTGTTGACCAAATACATCAAGGAACCAATGAGCTACCTATACAATGTGGGATCCACTAACTCAGAATCCGAAGCATGAAGCTTCTTCCAGTTGGTAATCATCGGTGTCGACATGGGTCTACAATCCTCCATGTGGAATCTGCTAAGGATGTCCACAATATACTTCCCCTGCCCCAGGAAGAAATGCCCCTCCTTCTGCCACACCTCCAAACCCAAAAAGTAATGCATCAAGCCGATGTCCATCTCAAACTCCGTCGCAAGATCTCTCTTGCAGTGCTCTATGAGTCTCTTTGCACCTGTAATGATCAATTCATCCACATACAGCATCAGAATGAGAGGCTCCTCACCTATCACAATAAAGTAAAGGTTCGGATCTGCCTCACTCTTTGTGAAACCCATCCCCTGCAAATAAGTATCTATCCTGGAGTACCAAGCTCTGGGAGCTTGCTTCAGGCCATAAAGGGCCTTCTTCAGTCTGCATACATGGGACTCCTTCCCATGCACCTCAAAGCCCTGTGGCTGCTCAATGTACACCTCCTCCTGTATGAAACCATTGAGAAATGCGGTCTTCACATCCATCTGGTGGATCTTCCAACCCATCTCTGCTGCTATCGATATAATGGAGCGAATCGAAGTATATCGAGCCACGGGAGCGAAGGTCTCCTCATAATCAACTCCCTCTACCTGGGAGAACCCTCTAGCCACCAACCTCGCTTTGAATCTCTCAATGCTGCCATCTGCAACATGCTTTACCTTGTAAAGCCATGGAAGTAACCACGGATTTGCCCTCAGGCCTCGACACCACCTCCCAAACATCATTCTTCATGATAGAAGAATACTCCTCTGGCATGGCCTCTCTCCAGACCTGCTGGCTAGCTACCTCCTCATAGCCAGAAGGCTCAGAGTCAAGGATGTTGGTAGCCATTGCCATATAGCTACAAAACCTCTCAGGTATTCTACTCTCTCTGATCGGCCTCTTCAGCTCAGCAACAGATGTGGCATCTCTCAAGGTGTCCTGAAGCCATTTGGGCTTCCTCTTCCCTGAGCATGCTTCTCCCATGGGAGAATGAAACTCCTCCTCCTCATCACCATCAATAGCCTGAACTCCTGACTGTCTGTCTGCTGTCCTCCTACCTGCACCTGAACTTGTAGAAGCTGAGGTACCGTGTGAACTATCCATCAGTGGACTCCCTAGTGAATTGCTCGGAGCACCACCCCTTTGGCTCGACGAGCCACTGCTCAGTGACGGACCTAACATCCTCATAGGTGTACCTCCTGATCCTCCTGATCCCTGCCCACTAGATCCCTGCGACTGACTCAACTATTGCTGAGGGTCTGGCTGATCCAGATACTCTAACTCCCGTGACCTCCTAAAGGCCCTGTCCTCCTCGAACTTCACATCCCACATAACAACAACTCTCCTCTTTGCAGGAATGTAAATCCGAAAGGCCTTTGACGTCTCACTCTAGCCCACAACGATACCCTTCTCTGCGGTGGGCTCTAGTTTGGTCCTCTTCTCCTTGGGTATGTAGGAGTATGTAATGCATCCAAAGATCCGAAGATGACCAATATCAGGCTTCTTCCCAGAGAAAGCCTCCTCCGGAGTCATGTGCCCCAAGGCACGATGCGGACTCCTGTTCTGCAAGTAAACAGTTGTGTTGCAGGCCTCTGCCCACAAGAACAATGGCAACCCCTGATCATGTAACATGGCTTTGGTAGCCCCTACGATGGATCTGTTCTTCCTCTCCGCAACCCCGTTCTGTTGGGGGTTGTAAGGAACAGTGAACTCCCTCACAATGCCTGCCTCCGCACAATAATCAACAAACTCTCTAAGGCTGTACTCTCCCCCATTGTCCGACCTCAGGGACTTGATCTTCCGACCTGTCTGTGTCTCCACAAGAGCTCTAAACTCTTGAAACCGCTTGAAGACCTCACTCTTGGTCTGCAAGAAATAAATCCAGGTCCTCCTGGAGTGATCATCAATGAATAAAACATAGTACTCATATCCACTCAAGGAAACATGAGACATCTGACCGCTCACATCAGAATGAACCAAATCAAGTATCCCAGTCGCTCTGCTGTCACTGCTAGGAAAAGGAGATTTGGCAAACTTGCCCATCGCACATCCTCTGCAAGTATCAAAGTGATCAATACTGAAATCTGGCACACCTGTAGTGATCTTCCTCAAGGTCCTCAAGGCTCCATGATACATATGTCCCATCCTGCGGTGACAAATCTCACATAGCTCAGAACTGCTAGCTCTGCTATCGATACTACTGCTCAATGCCAAAAGGGACTGGAATGCAAACTTGTACACCTTTGCATGGCGTACACCTATCACTCTAGCTGAATCAGCTGGAGTGCCCCTGGGATACATCAACACCTGTCCTCCCCTGAACAATACCTCATATCCTCTGTCCTCTAAAGTTGAGACGGATATGACGTTCTTCCTCATCCCTGGCACATAAAGAACATATGTCACCTTCAAGGGAGGTTTGGACTCCCTCTGAAATGTCAGTGTCCCCACCCCGACTGCTCTAACAACTCTGTCATCACCAAGTACTACCTCTATATCAGTGCAACTCTCTGAAAGCTCAGAGAAGTACTCACAAACTCATGTCATGTGACGTGAAGCCCCACTGTCCACATACTAGATACTTGAAGATGCTCCGCTAATCGAGGGAAAAGCATGCTCTCTCTGAACCTGTGTGGCAGGTGATCTTGCACTAGAGGACTCATACGCAGTGAACCCAAACTCTCGGTCAAAACGAACTGCAAAGTCCTCAACCTCTACTGAAGCTGCCACGCTCTGGTTCTTCCCCTTCTTCTTCTTCTCTGGACACACAACTGCATAGTGTCCCATCTTTTGACAATTCCAACACTTCAGCTTGGAATAGTCCTTCTGTGTGTTACCCTGTTTACCTTTACCTTTTCCTTTGCCCCCACCATTGCTTGTGGAAGCCTGCTCCTTCCCTTTGCCTTTCTTGCCTCCTGCTACATCCTCATCCTACTCAACTGGCTTAGCTGCCCCAAGTTGTCCTTTCCTGATCTCTGTTTAAATGCAATCATCCCAAAACCTCTCCCAAGTGGGAAGGGTCTCACGTGCACAAACCCCATCAGCAAAGTTCATCCATGAACGGGGGAGGCCATTCACTGCAATCCGCACCAACTCAGTGGGTGGAATGACCTCTCCAATTGCTGCTAACTCATCTCTCACATTAGTAATCTTTGTGAGATATCCAGCTGCACTATCATTACCCATCTTAATGTTCTTTAGCTTCTCCTTCAGGACCACTTTCCGGTTCTCATTGGTACTCTCGTAGAGATTGGACAATGTTGTCCACATCTCATGGGCATTGCTCTTTCCTCTCACATGAGGAATGCAATGGTCTTTGACTCCGTTTAGAATCAGCCTCTTACCCTTGTTGTTCTTTTTATTATACTCAACCAACTGAGTAGCATCAGTAGGCACAACAACAGGGTTCTGTGTGGTATGCACCATGATATCCCAGACTTCTGCCTCCTCAAAGCTACTCTGCATTCTCTCCTTCCAAACGCTGTAATTTGTATGCCCATTCAGCTTATCCTCCACCCTCAATCCCAATGACATCCTGTTGTCTTAAAACTGAAAAATAACACTGTTGTAGTAAAGATAAAACTGTCGTTTGTGAAAAATCAGCTTGCTTGGGATTTTTTGAGTGAAAAATCAGCAGGCTGTAATTTTCCTCCTTGCTGTCCCAAACTGCACTTTAGCACTCAAGTTTTGATACCATGTAGAAATTTCTCATTTCCCACCCCGGTTTTCAGTTTCTCCTTATTTCTCCAAATAGTTAAATGCCCTTTCCCATAACCATACATTCAACAGCTGGAAAAATAAATTTTGCTAAAAACACAAATTCTAGAAATTTTACAGAATGCTAGAAAATGCAGAAATAAAAATCAGTAGGTACAAACAACCATTTTAACACATTTAAACACAGTGATTTTTGGTCCAGGTGACCCTGGAAAAACCCCCTACAACTCTTGGGGAAAACCAGTTCGAAAGCTTCTTTTATTTCTGGAAAATGCCTTTTACAGTGAGAGAAATATTTAGCAAAAATCAGCAAGCAAACTTTTACAACTTATCTTGTCCGCCTTGCTGAAACTCCGCTATACAAACTTGCTAAAACTTAGCCTTGCTGAAACTCCGTTGTACAGACTTGCTGAAACTCAGCATTGGAATGGATGCCAAGCTGCTGCCTCCTTCTCCTCACTGTCCAGAAATCTCCCTTGCTCTCTTGCTCTCCTTCTCTCAATTTGCTCATGAAAGAATTGATAACCTTTTGCCTCATTTTCCTCCTTTAATCTAATCTTAAGTGACTTTTGGGTAACCTCTAAATCCAATGGCTGAAATAGATTGAGATCTAGGGCTGAGATTAAATGCTCATTTAAATCTCACCTTTTATTTTTTACTTCACCCCACTTTAATAAAAACCCACTTAATCATTTATTTCCAAAGTCACTTTTCCTTTCTAATTTTACATTGACTTTATTAAAGTCACTTTAAAATTAGACTTTAGTAACTTTATCAATTTTAAATTAGATTTGACTTTATAAAAAATTATAAAGTCACTTTAGGAGAAAAATTAAATTCTTTTGGACACTTTTCCCTAGGCCAAAGATCAAAGCCTTAGGGCACCACCTGTCCTCCAGTACCAAATTTCAACAAGTTGCTGCAGTGATAGAATTTTCACATGATATTAGAGCAAGTAATCAGAGACAAAAAGGGAAAATCAATTATCGGTCGAGACCACGATGCAGAGGCATCCACCTTAGGGGACTCACGCAGATTTTTAGAAGATTGCACAAGAGAGAGAGATTTCGATTTGTCTATGTTGGCTTCCAGGTTGGAAGAAGAAGTGGGGTGCATGACTAGTGCTGCATCATCAAAAGTATGGTATATAGACAGTGGAGCCTTGTGGCATATGACGGGAATCAGGGAATGTTTCTCAGAATATCGAGAAGAGAAGATGAACTTTCAGATCACCATGGGGAACAAGGCAAAGTGTACTCCAGTAGCAAAGGGTACCATAGTTTTTCAGACAGAGTCGAGAGAGCGGTTCCGTGCCACAAATGTGTTGTAAGTGCCAGGATTGGGGATGAACTTACTTTCCGTGTCACAACTACAAGGCAAGAGCCATGACGTCTACCTCATCAAGGAAAAGGTATACGTCAAACACCCAAGCTAGAAAAAGAAAGTGCAGATCGGGATCAAAAGTAATCGGTTGTACAGATTACAACTAGAATCTCCAATGGCACTAATAGGCAATCATGGGGACAAATACTTGAATGAACTATGGCACAGAAGAATGGGTCACTTGCACCATGAAGCTCTGAGAATTCTTAGGAGCACTGTAACAGGAGTTCCAGATCTGACTACGGAATGAGATGATGTATGCAGGGGATGCGCTATAGGAAAGTATGCCAAGGCGGCATTTCCTAAGAGCAACCACAGGGCCAAGAGTGTACTAGGATTGATACACTCAGATATCTGCGGACCTATGTTCGTCAAAGCTCTCAGTGGTGCCGAGTATTTTCTTACTTTCATTGATGACCACTCTAGGAAAACTTTGATCTATTTTTTGAAAATCAAGGATGAGTTTTTCAGTCGATTCAAGGAGTTCAAGGCTCTAGTGGAGAATCTGACAGGTAAGAAAATAAAAGTTTTGCGCTAAGATAATGGTGGAGAATATGTCGATAAAGACTTCACTGATTTTTGCATTAAGGAGGGCATCTGAAGAGAGTGGAGAGCTCCCTACAATCCGAAGTAAATGGGGTGGCAGAAAGGAAAAACAGGACTATTGTAGAAGCAACTAGAGCCATGCTGTATGATCAAGATATGCCAAAATTTCTGTGCACAGAAGCAACCAACACAACTATCTACGTTCAGAACAGGACTCCTCATCAGGCATTGGGCAAGATTACTCCAGAGAAAGTCTTCACTATGAAGACACCTGAAGTCAGTCATTTCACGATATTTGGGAGTTTGGCATATTGTCACATACCCGAAGAAAAGAGGAAGAAGTTGGATCAGACTACAAAAAAGGGGTATCTGGCAAGATATAGCGAGAACACTAAGGCATACAGGATCTATCTTCCAGGGAACAGGAAGGTAGTAGTACGACAAGATGTAAAGTTCATGGAGGAAAGAGCTTTCAGAAGATCTTGCGAAATGCTTTGCAAGGAGCAGTCGAAAGAGGATCCGTTGGTCATGCCTGTTCAACCAACGGAAGTGAAGAATCCTTCCTCAGATTAGAAAGATTCTCAGGATGAGGAAGAGGAGCAAATAGAAGCACCTGCTGGCAGAGGAAGAACCAGCAGGGAACTTCGTCAGATTTTGCGTGAAGCAGAGAACTTCATCAGAGAGCCAAGGAACAGCGAAAAGGAGCGAAAACAGCCAGACAGGTATCAAGGGTTAGTAGCTTAGGATGGAGAGCCTGCCAGCTTCAAGGAGGCAGCTTAGCATCAGATCTGGCTAGATGCGATGGTGGAGGAGTATAACTCCATAATGGTAAACGATGTCTGGGAGGTGGTGTCAAGGCCTCAAGACAAATCTGTGGTAGGTTCAAGATGGATCTCCACGATCAAATATGCTGCGGATGGCAGTATTGAAAAATACAAGGCCAGGTTTGTGGCTAAGGGGTATGCTCAAAAGGAAGGGATTGACTATGAGGAAACCTTCGCCCCGGTAACCAGGTATACATCTATTAGAACCGTGATATCTCTTGCAGCCCAGATGGGATGGGAGATCCATCAGATGGATATCAAGACGGCATTTCTAAATGGGGTAATAGAAAAAAAATATGCATTGAACAACCAGAGGGCTTTGAAACTCATGAGAAGAAGTCTTATGTATGCAGACTGAAGAAAGCCTTGTATGGGCTAAAACAGGCACCAAGAGCGTGGTATGGTCGAATAGATGGCTACTTGCAGAAGATGGGGTTTGTCAAGAGTGACGCAGATCCAAATCTCTACTATCTCGTCGTAGAGAGCTTACCACTTATCTTAATATTATATGTGGATGATCTCTTCCTGACAGGATCATCCAGACTCATTGAAGACTGCAAGAAGAATGTAGCCACAGAGTTCGATATGAAGGATCTGGGACAAATGCACTATTTTCTAGGGTTGGAAGTTTGGCAGCAGAAAGGAGAAATCTTCCTTGGGCAAGGAAGGTATGCTACAAAAATTCTGAAAAGGTTCAGATGGCAGACTGTAGACCTATGTCTATGCCAATGATCACCAACTAGAAGAAGATTGATGCATCAGAAGACAAGGATGTCGATCCCACCCTATATCAACAGCTCATAAGGTCTCTGATGTATCTAGTCAATACCAGGCCAGACATTTGCTACGCTGTCAACACCCTCAGTCAATTCATGATGGAACCAAAGAGGGCTCACTGGGCAGCAACCAAGCACGTTCTTAGGTCTTTACAGGGGAACAGATGATTATGGGCTCTTGTACAACAAGGGGAAGGATATCAGGTTGAGTGAATTTACTGATGCAGATTGGGCAGGATCTTCAGTGGATCGGAAAAGTACCTTTGGGTACTGTTTCAACACTTGATCGAGAATAACCTCTTGGTGCAGTAGGAAATAGAAGTCCATGGCTCTGAGCTCATCTGAGGCAGAATATATGGCAACAAGCACAACTTCGTGTGAGGCCATATGGCTTACAAAACTGCTGGTAAACCTATTCAGAAGAAATATGGAGGCGGCCAGGATCATGTGTGATAATCAGAGTTGCATCAAACTCTCTGAGAATCCAGTATTTCATGATAGGTCAAAGCATATTGATATCCGTTGTCACTTTGTTAGATATTGTGTCCAATGTGGAGCTATACAGTTGAGCTACACTGCTACACGGGAACAAGAGGCAGATATCCTCACCAAGGCCCTTGGAAAGTCAAAATTTGACTACTTGAGGGAAAAAATGGGGATGGTAAAGAACCCCTTTCAGAAGTAGTGTGTTAGCAACACGAATGAAGAGGGAGTTGCAGTGCAGATGCAGTGTTGGGAGAAAGGACCAGCAGCAGCACAGATGCAGAGGGAGTTGCAGTTCAGATGCAATGTTGGGAGAAAGGACCAACAGCAGCACAAATTCAGAGGAAGGTGCGGTGCAGATGCAGTGCTGGGAGAAAGGACCAGCAGTAGCACGAATGCAGAAGGAGCTGTCATACAGATGCAGCAGTGGTAGTGGTAGAACCATGGGCAGCAGTACAGGATGCAGCAGTGCAGAGGATGTTGGGCAGGGAGGCCTAGCATCAGCACAGGCACTGATGCTGGAGGATCAGAGTAATACTTAGTGAGAAGTATCGTTAGAGCACAGTCCTTGCTAAGAGGGAGTGTTGATTTGGGGTAGCATCGAATGTGCTCTAGCCACAAAATTTGGTGGAGAGATTAGGACACATGAGAACTCCAATACCCAAAAAGGGTTTGGGCAGATTCTAAACGGATCAGGAGATATTAAAATAATTAATATTTTTAATGGAGTCCCTAAGTCTAAACTTAGGAAAAATAAAATATTAATGTGTATTAATATGAATCTGTGTTAGAATGGTCCAAAAAGACATGGATCAAGCCAGATCTAATCTTAACCGTTGATTAGGGACTTAATCTCGGCCGTTGAGATGTCAACAGAAAAAGTATAAGAGGAGGCTTGAGGGGCACTTGGAGAACACACTGAAGGAGATTAGTCAGTTCAATTTCTGAAGCGGGGTTTGCTGAGAAATTGAACTAATGGTCTAGAGAGCAGTTAGGAGGCAGAGAGTGCGGAATAGAGAGACGGGAGATCAGCGCAGAAGAGGCAAACGCAGAGCCAGAAGAAGCCACGCAAAGGCAGCAGAGACTGCGCAGAGCTAGAAGGTCCTGCATCATCCACGCAGAGGCTGCAGGAGTGACGTAGAAGCCCAAAGAGGTTGTGCAGAGGCTGCAGGAGTGACGTAGAAGCCCAAAGAGGTTGCGCAGAGCCTCAGTAGGCTGACACAGAGGGTTTCAGACTGTAGCAGAGGTCAGTAGGGCCTACACTGGATTTAGGAAAGTGCTGGAAGTTTGTCTATTTGTGGGTAAGCCAATTTGGCACCCTGTTGTACAAGAAAATTGCTGAATAATAAAATCCTCCCTTGTTGCACCGGTTTTCCCACATTGGGTTTTTCCGGGGACATTAGTCCAAAATCACTATGTCAATGTGTGCATATTTTTGTTTCTGTATTACAACGTGATATCTGCAGCAGTATTTATTTTAGTGTTTGTTGAAGTAATTTCATGAATAACTTATGATGAAATAAGTAGGAAAAGTAAATCAATTGCTGCAGTGATAGAATTTTCACATTTGTGGTCCCGCAACTCTAGAACTGAAATTCTAGAAAGATTACATAGAATTATTTGCTCCATAAGGATTCTTAATTCTAGGAAACCCCTTGTCAAGGCGTATCCTCTAAACCTAGGCTCAAGTATCCTCTTAGCCCTTCCTAGAGAGCCTATCACCTTGCCTCTCAAGCAAGTAAGCTATTCAATTAAGTCTCTCTTGTGAATAGGCTTTCGGAACCACTCCATGTCTTATCATTGATCCATCCATTCCTGTGATTCCTATCATACCAAGACTCCTCCCATCGGTGAAAGTCCGTAAAGAGCAAGGAGCTTTAGCTGAGGTGACAGTGAGACATCGCTCCATTGTTGTCCCTTGACCTAGTAGTTTCTCTATAGGATCCCCTCCTAAGAACCCTGCTAGTTTGAGCAGTAACAATTCACACAAGACCTTTCTTCACTACCATTTTTGTTTGAAGTGTAATTCCATAATTCTACCAGGGAACCTTAAATTAAAGAATTTCTCCTATTCTTTATATTGACAGCTAATGTCTTTAGAGAGAACAATATCAAGTCACATATGATCTTTCCTTCACAACAATCTTTAGCACTTCAAAACCTACATATAAGTTTGTTTCTAGTATAAAAAAATAACTGGACAAAATGGAAAGATAGAAAACAGATAATAATTGCATAGCAAATGGTGTATGGAGAAGACAAACAAAAGATCACATACCTGTGTGCAAGGCACAGATTGCTTATTGACACATCATGAGGTGTGGAAAAGAAATTTCTAAAAATTGTTGCAGGTGCTGTATCCGCAATGGGAAGAAGACTAAAAATTGCACCCCCATGGTTGTTTATGACCAAAACAGTAATAGGAGGTCGCTCTGCCCTTCAAAACAGAAGCCATCATAGTCTTTTAGACACATGACTAGCAAGAACAGCCTGCACTATAAATAATATAACTGTTGAAAAATATAGTAAGAAGATTTCAGACAACTAGAGAAAATGTTTTTTCTAAAATGTTTTTAACTTTCATTGGCAGAGAGAAAAACAAGTTAGATCACTGCTTTGAATTCGCTCTAAAAATCAGCAGATTTTTAATTCTTGTACCAAATGTTTATAAGAGATATATATTCAAGAAATTTATCCTTAGGAATGTATACTAGAATGTGAGGTTATTAAAGTTCTATGAATGATTTCATTAAAATATGAAATTTATTGCTGACACTCACAGTCATGGACATTAGGCTCAAACCATCTGAAATTATAAACTGTTTATAAGTTCCTAGTAATTGTTCTAAAAGTTACCATCTTTTTCCTCACAAAATAGAATTTCCTTTGTTCTTTCTAGTGTTACTTGGGAAGCAAAAACGGGAGCGGGAGCAACATTTTCAGAAGCTCCCGGTTTTGGAGCGAATCCCGGAGCGTTTTTTATATAATATATATATTTTTTATATTTTGATACATATATGTCAACAAAAACATGTAGAATAATGAATTAGATATAAAAAACATAAAAAACAAAAAACATAGATTGAACCATATAACAACAATCATCTAGAAGTTATAATCTTCATCAACCATGTCCACAAGTTAGTAACATAGTAACGTACAACATATTGAGTCTCATGATTCATCAATCTTAAAGTTTCAAGCTTTCAAAA
Source organism: Pinus taeda (assembly GCA_000404065.3). Lineage (NCBI taxonomy): Eukaryota > Viridiplantae > Streptophyta > Pinopsida > Pinales > Pinaceae > Pinus > Pinus taeda. Next base: position 113,460 of record APFE030317504.1, on the reverse strand, counting down.
TTCAATATATAACATTTATCATCATTGATCACCAAAGTTGTACTTGTAAGCTAAGTGTAACCATTACAACAAATAATATCTAACATGAAATGAAATTTTATAAAATGAAACAACTTTCAACTTTTATGAAGCATCATATTCATAATTCATTACTAATGAATTATAATTGCCAACTTCAAATTTAAATTGTCATATATTGTTTAAAAAAATATCATAATAAATATGAAAGAGCCAACAATTATAAATGCTACTAGAAACTAGAAAAGAGAAGTAAATCTATTATCTATTTCTTATGCTCGGGCCTCTTGCCACCACGAGAAATGTCTAATTTTTTAGTCTTGTTGGAAAATCGGGGTCTTTGTCATTAATATCATCATTTAAGCATTAATATCCAGAGGTATATTTGTCATTACCTCTGTATCTGTATAGGGATCTTTGTCATTAATATCACCCTCTAAGCATTAACATAAGATAGAAAAAGCATAGCATGTCAAGTCAAGATTTTTTTGAGTGATGCGTACATTTTTAGGAGGGTCATGATAGAGGAGTTCGACAACCAATGTCACTAACATCAAGGTACATAGAGGGATTGGTGCTCTTGATTAAATACGAGTTCCATACCCTAATACATGACAAAATTCAATGGAAACATTGCAAATCCCCCAATCCTGAAATCCTGAAAAACTGATAAGTCTGCTGGATTTTAAATGAAATCTAAAACTCTACTTTCTCCATATGAAATTCAATGAGGCTGAAACCACTCTCAAACATCCTGAGTCATTTCATGGTAATGTTAAAAATTTAAGTAAAAGGATGAAAATGAAGATTAAGGAAAATGTCACTTTTACTTTAAGAATTTAACATTACCATGAATAGCATATCAATACTAGGGCCTAGACTTGATCATTAACCTGCCCCACTCAAAAATTATTTGTTTCTTTTAAAAAAAATGCATTTCGAGCATTACTACCAAAAAAAAATTGCAAAAAAAGCAAAACGCTCCCGAAAAGGCAGGGAGCGAAATTTTTTTTAGGGAGTGCGCTCTGCACATTTTCTATCAGCTTCTTGCTTGGGGGCTTGTCATATATAACATATTCTTGTCCTTGAAAGATAACTATGTATCATTTCTATGTCAATTGATTAACACTTATCAAATTATGTTTGAGACCATGGACATAATATACCTTTGAGGTTGTTTTCGGCTCCCCCTACTTGGTCTGAATGTTGAACACTCCTTTTCCATCTACATCCACAGTCTTGTCAGTCCCCAACTTTACCTTTGTCTTCACAGATTGATCCAAATTTGCAACCAAATTCTTGTTGCATGTCATGTGGCTACTGGAACCACTATCTAATAGCCACACATTATCAAAAGGTTCATGCATGATATGGTAAGCTAGGAACATAGAATTAGTACTATTTGTAGTGACATTAGCTATCTGGTTCCCTTGATCATCTATCATCTTCTTGCAATCACGGGCATAGTGACCAAAATTATTGCAATAATAACATCTCACCTTTGATATGTCAACTCTTTGATTATTGTTGAAGCTTCTGTTGTTGCTCCCACTTTCATGTTAATGCTCTTTTTGGCCATCTCTCTGACCATCATGTCTTATGCCTCCTCCTCTGCCTCTAGATCTACTTCTACCTTGACCTATGTCTCTTGAAATAGAAACCTGAATTTTGAAAGCGTTTTCTAAAGTGGAATCCTTATTTCTGTTTATCCTTGCCTCATGTGATAGAAGTGATCTCATTAACTCATCAACTATCAGTGATGTCAAATACTTGGCTTCGTCTATGGCTGCTACCACAACATCAAATTTGGTAGACGAAGATCTAAGGACCTTCTCAACTGTTGTTTGATCTTTAATTTCCTCACCATAAATTTTTAACTGATTTACAACAGCCATGACTCGATTCATGAAAGAATTGATGTCCTTTGTCTCCTTCATTTGCAGATTTTCAAAATCTCTCCTAGAATTTTGCAACTTAACAATATTGACTTTGGCCATACCTTTATAGCCTGTAGCCAAGGTATCCCATGCTTCCTTTATTGAAGACATGATCATAATATTCTGGAACACTATTCGGCCCACTCCTTGGTAAATAAGTTGCAACGCTTGTGCATTCATTTTCTTGTCTTTCTTCCATAGGTTCCTCTCTACATTAGTGAGAGCTCGTTCTTCTACTTCATTTGTAGTTCTGAAAACCAAAACTGGACATAATCTCAAACATCATGAGCCTGCAACGTGGTCATCATCTTAATGGTCCACACATCATAATCTTAGCTTATAAACAGTGGAAACTAGGGCTAGAAATTTGAGAAAGCCATTTTCTTCAAAAATCTCCTTTTAAAAACTTTGCAAAACTTCTCTAATAATTTTATAAAAGATGTTTTTTTTTTAATTCTTTATAAAGAACCCAACACATGCTAAGAGAGAGGGCTAAGAGCGTTGATCATTTTTTTTTAATTATTTAACGATTTTGTTGTTCATTAATGGTTCTTGGCTCCAAGGATCTTGTGATTTTTTCTTGTATTTGATATTAATTTGTTAAAAAAATAAAGAAGTCAAGATACAAATTTCACACAAAATATACGAGTTCCGGTTCTTCTATTGGTCACACAAAATTTGATGATTACAATGAAACCAGTGAAGGGTGTTTAACATTTTCCAACTAGGGACTCCTCTAAAATAACTTGACATGCAACCACACGCTAAGGACTCTCTAATTTTAGCCAACTCCTCGTACAGTGGTAATTAACTTATTTTAACCTATCTAATAAGTTTGAAGGAGAACATGTTGCAAACAGAGGACGAAATTGGAAGTAGAACATGTCGTAGACAGAAGTTCATAAATTATTTGCAACCCTCATGGAAGACCCTGTCCACTCTGCGAGTTATATACAGTTGAACCCTGACCGCTCTGCAAATTATTTTCCCATTCTCTGCTTCTTCCTGTGAGCCTCTTCAATGCTTGCTTCCAGCTTGCAAATATGCCTTCCGCTCTTGCTAAGAACCTGCAAACGACTCTTAATACCTGGAATAGCCGGACATCCTTTGCTCCGAATGCGATCTTAGAAGCAATGAGTAGAAAATGGGGCAGCAAGACTAAGATTCTTAGAGTTTGCTATGACGACCAAATTAAAACCTCTGCCATCAAGTGGGTTTTTCGAACTGTTCAACAGAGCTAATCGTCTGATCTTCATTCTTAATCGGATGAATCCAAACGACTAGTAATATTGAAATTTCCAACATTCTCCTTGGAGAGGTTGTAGTATATATTTTAGTCTGAGGGGTTGTGTAAGTTTGTTTCGCTTCATCGCTTTTTTAATAAAAATAAAAGAATAAAAATTATATTCTAAATAGAAAAATAATGTCAACTATAATTAAAAGAAATGAATATGTTTGTAAAGTAGCTAGAAGTAAAATAAATTTGTGAATCAGATGTTTAAATTTTATAGTTTTCAAAAATATTTTAACAAAAGATTTAAATACATTATTTGGAGATCTATGTTAACGTGCATATCAACTTCATATATTGTCTATATATAGTAAAAAAATATGGTTAAATTTTTTATTTGGTCCTATATATATACTTTATTTAGCATTCAAAAATATAATTTAAACAATAAAAAATAACACAATTGTATTTTTCACTCTAAACAAATTTTCACATGAAAAAATTTGATCATTCTCAACTCATGTTAAATTTATACTTAAGATGAATCTATGTTGGTTAAATTCATATTTATGGCTTCTCACTTTGGTAATTATAAGAAAGTTTCAGAGGAAGATTCTTGGTTTGGGAAAGTATGAGAATATTTATATAATTCTTGGGTTTTTAGAAATTTCATCCAAACTTTATATGTGTTACTTGAGGTGAGTTTAGAATTGCTTTCTTTATATATATATGTTAGCTTAATGGTAGAGGACATTATAGTGTGTGTGTGGGGTTGAAGTATGTATATATCTTTAACTTTGACTTTGTGTTGAGATTGACTTTAATATTAGTTTTCTAGATAAAATGATTCTAAAATAGAAATAAAAAATAGACGGACTCTATCTTGGGTTATGAGAATATGATATTCTACTATCATATTTATTACTTTCCAGAACATTTACAAGATTCTTTTTTTCATGCATGAGCTCATTTTTCATGGAAAAAAGGGTCCATATGTAAATCAAAAGTTGGATATTTCCTAGAGCTTAAAAAAAAGGAAAAATAATCAACAAACAGAAGAGTTTGAGAAGGTAATCTTACTTGTCTAGAACTATCATTTGGTGAATCTTATCTTGTTTGAAAAATTAATGCAAAGTCAAAGAAACATCAACTCATTTCTTGGGAAAAAAAGTCCCAATCCTAAATCAAAAGTTGGACATTTCCACCAACATAAATAAATAAATCAATAAATTATGAAGAGAATCAACACAATATTTTGAGAAGGCTAATCTTACATGTCTAGAAGTGTCATTTGGTGAACCTTATGTTGTCTAAGAGAATAATGCAAAAGCCAAAGGGTTTGAGATTTACTCCTAAATGATGGAAGGTGTACTTGTTGATTGTTTTCAATAAATGAAGTGGTTTCATCAAACTAAAACCTCTAATGATTTAGAATCTTGTAGATGAGTTTCCTGAAAAGATTATCCTACTTAATGATTTGGAGGAAGTTGAGTCCTTGTCTGATTTAGAAAATGCAATTTTTAAGAGCAAATTTGCAAGTTGGAGAACCAAAATAATGAGTGAGTTATGGATATTTGTTATTTAAAAGCCTCAATGGAACTACTTCATGAAGAAGCAGAGCTTCTTCAAGCAGATAACATCATATTATTGGATCAATATCAAACTCTAAAACATGATTATGAGGCCTTGTTGCAATAGTTGATTGAGAGGGATAAAGTCATTCAAGACTTGTAGGAGTGCAAACAAAAAATTGAACAGGAAGTTAGTCACATACCAAATGTCGACAAGGAGAATACTGTTGTTGACCTGCCAATCTTACCTTGTTCCACACATCATGACATTGACTATTAGAAGCCTGCTATTAATGATCATGACTCATCACATGCCTTTGTGTCACCTAGATTTGAAAAGCACACAACTCATATTAGTCCTAACTACTGAGAAAAATGGGATATATTAGAGGACGACTTGGGAAAAATGGACAAGGAATTTCTATTCCTAGTGCAACTGAAGTGTAGACATCAAAAGTAGGTATTGGATATGTTGCTAATGTTTTTCTACCTACATCCGACCCTCTTGAATTTGGGAATGTGTCTTTTGTTGCAGGTGGAGTTCAAACTAGGTTACTAGAAGACTAATCCCTCACTAACTATGTTGCGGAGATTGATGTCATGGATGAAAGAGCCATTACCAATGAGAGTGTTGTTGTTGTATAGGGTTTCACTCCAATTAGTGCATATGGCTTAGAGCCTATGAAACAACAATATGAGAATAAGAATCAGAGACACCTACCCGAAAATCAGAGTTCTTGGAAATCTGATAGCTATGTATTCAGTTCTTTTATTGTAGTTCGATTAATGGATGGTCATTGAATCATTTAAATAGATGCTTTTGGACTTCATATAGTTATGTCTCATCAACTATCCAGTTGTAAAATGTTCATAGCATTTGTTGTTGATTACCACTGCTGCCTTAGATGTGTTTCAAGGAGGGGAGTTTTATGATAACAACGGTTGTTGATTGATGATATTCCCTCAATTGAGTTTCAAGGGGGGAATTCAAATGATGATTGATACTATTATCATTGTTGAATATCTTGGATCACTGTGATGGTGACGGTGTTTAGAGATCTTCATGAGCGTTGTTGTTCCATGTTTGAGCTAAGTTTTACATGCTTATAAACTTCAATGTTTCTTTGTTGGTTGATGATGTTGCTTTTGTTTGAAGCCTTTGTCCTAGTGCTTTACCAATAAATATTTTCTTTGAAACATTTATGAGGAATGTTTTGGTGTTTTCCTTTCTTGTATCTCTGCAACATATTTTACTTCAAAGATCAAACAAGTTCACTAAGGCTTCTTGGCTCTCATCTTCACAATTTTTAGTACTTCTGAATTGGTGCAGGCCTAGGTTCTTGCTACTTCATAGATTGGTGTGGGATCTATAGTTTCAACTACACACTTATTTGAGTCGTCACATCTTTTTCTCTTTTGGAAAGGATTTTCTTTTCTACTAGTTTTTCTCCTTTTATCCACTTATGAGAGTTTATGGGGTACCTTATCAAGCCTTGTTTTTGTTGGGTATGTGTTATATTATTTTCACAACTAGCCCCATGTGCTATTATGTTGCATCGAGTGCAGGGGGGGCGAGAGTGTCACAGGGGGTGGCAACCCCCCATTCTAGGGGTGGGGATTTGCAGAGGGGCAATAGCCCCATACATGGGGTTCGAAGAAACGTCTCAAAAAAAAATAGGCAGACCATCTCATGGTAGGGCAAACCCACCCACAGTTTTGAACATGGTTTTTCACATGGTTTTATGCATGATGGTTTTGCCCATGGTATTTTGTATATCTAATCAAGAGAACTACGATTATGCTCAAATACAGGGTTAATGGATTAGGGATTTATGAATGATTCGACATGATATAATGTATTGTAATATTGAAAGGAATATAATGAAAAATCAATCCGGTTTTACTAGTTTTGGGTTCTTGGAGAAACAAATTCTATGTATATTTTTTTTGTTTTTTGCCATTGTTTGATTTTTTTTTTTTTTTTAAGAATTCGTTTGCAGGTAATTTATGTACATGGTTAAAACATTAAGTTGTCGAGATCCATTTTTTATTTATGTTTACTCTGTACATTTCGTGTAAGGGGAGGTGTTAGAATGAGCTAGCTATAATGAGTTGTAAGCTCACCTAGGGATTTTTATTTGCCCAATTGTCATAGTTATATTTTAACCAACACTAGGCGTCCTCCATTGCTATTGATTGGAATTTGGATTAGGGGCCAAAATTTGCTCAAAAAAGAAAGTGTTCAGAATCACTCGAAAAGTTGAAAAGTCGCATTCGTCTCAATGATACAATCCCAACACAACTCGTTTCACTCAAAATGGAGTTAGTATGAGGAAGTTAGAGCTCGCTGACCATTTCACCAAACAACAAGAACAAAAATTGCAGGTACTACCTAGTCAGCAGTGCATACTGCTAACAAGGCAGCTGACTCTGCAAGTAACATGGGCAAGTCAAAGAGGTCAACACCTAATGAGGGCTTGCCAAGTGTCTCAATGTTGTTGGTTTTCAGTTTGGTGATATGGCAGAATCTAATTAGTTTGTGGTGGACCAATGAAAGGGTGCCACATGGCAAGCATGGAGGCCACGACGTGTCCCTCCCACTGGTCAAAGGTCAACAATGCGTTTTGGGCAAAATTTTAGTGGAGGTCAAGTTTGAACTCACAACCTCCCCTCCACAAACAACAATACTTACCACTACACCAACCCTTAAGACTTGACATGTAATAGAATGTGCACATTGTTAAACGTTAATTGCAAAGGTTAGGGGTTAACCACTAGTGGTTAACACTAAATGCGCATGTGACCACTACAGGACTTAACCATTAGTGGTTTACCATAAACATGGATTATGCACTAATCATGTTTAACCGTTAATTAAACCCATAGTTAACTTGGCAGAGATTTTGGCAGATTTCGCCAAATCTGGAACTGCCCCCAAGTTTAGCAGGATTAACTGAAGTTTTCCAAATTTGCAGGAGATTCCTGGGGAAAAATTGAAAAGACCATAACTTGATGGGATTTCAACCAATTTTTGAAAATGAATAGTCAATTTTGGATGATTTCGACCTTCTAAAGATATGGAATAGGTTTTAGAGGCAATAAGAGACTTCTACACATGATTTTTCCACAGGGAAGTTCAAAGAAGCCTAGGGCCACTAAGGAAGGAGGTCATGCCCAGATCAGCCAGAATTAGTTTTCAGATATCTAATAATCATTTTTGAAGTTTTTGGGCCCTTTGAACCCAATGGTATAGTTTTCAAAGCCATTGGAGTTGAGAAAAATATTGTAATCAGACATTTGACTAAATAATTCCAAAAGGGTCTAACCATTGAAGGAGGTCCTAGGAGATATAGCCCAATACTGGAGGGTGAACTACTTGATCAGATTTGTCTTATTATTTTTATGTGTATATTTCTTTGCATTTCCTCCGTTTTCCATGTTATTTAAGCAACTAATTAACTCATAATTTGCTCACACATGACACATAAAATACATATAACTTGACACATAAACCTTTTGCATAACTGGGTAAATGAGACGATCCTAAACAAAATTTTAACTGATGAGGAAGCTTGCATAACATTAACAAATTTGCCCAAGATTTCAAATCAATTATAAATGGAGGAATTCTCTATGAATTTTTGCAACAATGTGAGTAATACAATACTCTTTCACAACCCTCCTAGAAGACTCCCATATGCTCTTTGATTTATCTACATCCCTCCTAAAATATCCCCTCCTACTCTATGAATTATCTGCCCATTCTCTATCTTTGCTACTGAGCCTCTTTAGTGAGTGCTTTAGAGATTGAAAATATACGTTGTCCTCATGTTGAGAACTAGCAAAGAATATTTTATTCGTAGAATTAGTTGACATCCGTTGCTCCAAATACAATCTTACAAATAAAGAGGGATTTATGGATGGATGATATGGTCAATCACTTTGATCTCAAACAACATTCATACCAACAACACCCTAATCCATCAATGCCTTAGTTTCATGAGGTGGTACCATTCATTAAACCAAGCTTCTAGAGACCAAGGTGGGTTTTAGAGGTGGACAAGCTTTGAGAGTGTGGGTGAGAGAGAATAGTGATCTATGTCTTTGCACAACCTCATTAGAGAATTCCCCATGGAGTATGAGAGACAAAATTTATTCCCCTAATTGATGCCCATCGCTTAGAATGATTGTTATTGTGTGTAGAAAAGTTATGACAATTGCACTCTAAACCATTGAAGACATTTTTACACAAGTTGTTACACGCTCAAGCAGTTTTTTCCAGTATTGTAAAAAAAAAAATTGGAATATTAGAAGATGATATTATACAACTTGAATTAATGATTTGAAGTCAAACTATGTTGTAATGCAAACACAATCTAAAATTGGCTCCTTGCTAATAACAAAGGATTATTTTTCATTTCAATATTTGAATCTATAAGTCGTATTGGGGGTTTCTTCTTTAATATATAAAGAAATTATTTTTCATTTGTGAATGTATATGCATATGGTTGAAGTTTAATTAATTAGCTATTTAGTTTCATTAAACGATACTATGTTCAAGAGAAGGGCTCACTCATCAATATGTATCATTGTGGATTTTTAAATTAGATTAGATTGCTAATGTGTTGTCATGAGATTGTTTATAATTAATTTGCATTTCTATTTTGTGATTGGGTAGTGAACCCTCTCAAGAGAAGGGCCCACTTGTCAATATGTATCATTGTGGATTTGTAAATTAGATTAGATTGCTAATGTGTTGTCATGAGATTGTTTATAATTAATTTGCATTTCTATTTTGTGATTGGGTAGTGAACCCTTTCAAGAGAAGGGCCCACTTGTCAATATGTATCATTGTGGATTTGTAAATTAGATTAGATTGCTAATGTGTTGTCATGAGATTGTTTATAATTAATTTGCATTTCTATTCTATAATTGGGTAGCGAACACTCTCATGTCAATGTTGAGTATGTAGCACTTGTAGAATAGATTGGTATGATTGGGTATAGATGGTATATATTATATATGTAGATTGGTATAGATTGTATATGTTGCCTGATCCATGCAAATAATAGTTGTAGGATATGAATTTGACTTGATGACTTCTTGTGCATTGATTGTGGATAAATTTGTCCTTGATAAGAAATTGTAGCTTACAAAATAGTGCATTATAGCCTTAAGAAAAAAGACTTACCTTAGATTGACATATAAATGATGTGACTAGTTGATTGTTTATTCAAAGCAATTAATTAATGACAACAATTAGATTTTATTTTTCAAAACCTAAAAATAGTTTCAACATAAATAGAATAATCCATAAATCCCTTATAGTGTGCGATCATCACAAAAACTACACCAAATAAAGTAATGTATTTTAAGCAATATTTAACCTTAATAACATATATAAAATAGAAACTAACATTATTATGATATCACATCTAACCTAAATAAATTTTATTAAGTAAGATTTATTATAAAAAACGTATCAAATTTATTATTAATAATATATATTTTTTTAATTATTAATTTAACTTTAAATATATTTCTTTTTATTTTGTAAGTCAGATATAAACAACCAATCATCAAATAAGTAATTTGCCAATGAAAATTAAATGAGTTGGCACTGTATATACCCACAATTAAATTTTAGCATGCCAAAAATCTAACAATGCAACATATACATCTCACTCACTTAATACCCATTAGCAAACAACACATTTGTTGCAATCACATTTCTAAAATATTAAACTCTATATAAAACATTATGTCATATCACATTATATTTATTAAAAGATTCTGAAATCTATATAAAAATAACCAACCATACAACCGACAAGATAGTCAACCAATAAGATATTCTACCCTAACATATCGCATCATATTTAGCAAATGTCTCGAAGATTCTAAAATTTATATACCTTTACCACAACCCATGTGAACCGCACCTTCTCCTCCCTACTTTTTTTTGGGGTCAAACCCATCAAATCCACGCGGCTCCAGCGCTCACCTACTACCATAATACCCTTTAGCTACGAACATTCCATCCGCCAGGCCAACCCTGTTCTCTTTTGGACAATATCGCAGCATTCCTCTTCCCATTCTTAAACGTGTTACAATGTGAAGTTCTATTCAAGCTTTAACTCAGCCCCTGTATCATTGGCTAGATAGAGGGCAGAGAGGTATCATGCCTATTATGATTCAACACACAATACGATTTATAAAGCAATGAACAATGCCAGTTTTGGGCATTTCCAGCCACCCCATTTTGTTGCAATTAAATCATCTCTCACACCGAAAGGAACCCTTCTAGCCAAAGCATCAAAGCACTCACAGAAATAAACTGGGAGAACAAGAACCTTAATAAACTGGGAGAACAAGAACCTTATCATAGAACACAGAACGTAGAATTGAATACAAAATAGGGATATTTATACACTGTGAAGGAGCTTCTCGAGTCGGTGATGGTGGCTTTCTTGGGAAGCTATCTAACTCTCAGAACTTTTTCCTGAATTCTCTAGAAAAAACTAGACTTACACATTTAATGCAGGTGGTTGGAATTAATGTTTTCCAACAAAACTCACATTCAAACTGGGAGAACAGAAACCTCAAATTCTTCAGGCTGAGAATATCCAACAAGATGTGATTGATAATTACACATAGATGATGAAGTTGGAAGCAGAGCATCTTGCAAACTCAGAATAGCAAGAGAGGATTTATGCACACATTGTGGCATTAAAGACAGGAGTTAATAGGTTATATGCCAATAAACGTACCTTATCTATTCAGATGGATTTGAATTTTGAGCACACAAGCTGCCCATTGAGTCATCAGAATGCACGCTAGAGTTAATAATCATTACGAATTGGCAACGTTTGTTGGTTTTTTTTACAGTGGGACAGTGGAAACCCACAGCAGGATTATTTTTAAAAACTATAGGACGGTGGAATCCCACCCTTGCAAAAAATTATTACAAAGCACACACCAGGGCAAGCATACAACACAGCTTATTTGTTCTATAAATAATGCAATTGTCAATTTAGTTGATTAATAAACTATTCCTGAAAGGCACTTACAACTGTCATTTTTCTGTTTTGCCAAACTATGGTGGCTCAAAAGTTAGGCAGATTTAGGCAGAGTTTCATAGCTATCAATGAACCCAAAAGTTCCTCAAATGTCTACTTGTAGTAGTTGGCCGAACAGCTAAAGGCTTTGCTAGACAATCTCAGATTCTTGAAGAGCACATCAAGGGACCGATGAAGGGCAGTTCCTTTCGGAGGTAAATTTTTTCTTCTTCAATTGGGAATCGTCCAATAGTGCTCCTTCACCTCCATGTCTGAAAAAACATCATTGCTCTCAACCCCAAGTCTTGCAACATTAGATTTAGTATAAGCCAGTCAACAATTCTTGTTTGCAGATTGCTAACTGAAATATTTCAACAAATGCTAAGCTGTAGTGGTAGATTTAGCTTTACTGTCCAACCTTTTTTCATCAAAGGGTTGCAATGCAAAGCAATTCTTAGCACCCAATTAAGCACTCTGGCTGTATTAAGCCCGGCTGCCCAGTAGCTTCTTATGCAGTAATAGGACCACAGCTCTCCTCCGCAACCCTCATGGAAGACCCCCGCCCGCTCTGTGAGTTATCTACAGCCCTCATGGAAGACCCCCTTCCGCTATATGAGTTATCTACAGCCCTCCTGGAAGAACCCCGTCCGCTCTGTGAGTTATCTGCAGCCCTCCTCAAAGAACCCCGCCCGCTCCGCGAATTATCTGCCCATTCTCTGTTTCTGCCCGTGAGCCTTTTCAATGTTTGCTTCAGAGATTGCAAATATACGTTGCGCTCCTGCTGAGAACCTCCAAATGATTCTTGATTCCTAGGATAAGCGGGCATCCTTCGCTCCGAATAAGACCTTAGAAACGAAGAAGGATACATGGATGATATGGTAAATCGCTCTGATCTCAAACCACGCGCTGATCCACTCGTGTCTCGGCTGGAGGAGGCGGCGTTGCTCATTGAAACCTGCTTTGAGAGGCGAGGGCGGGTTACAGAGGTGGAAGGGCTCTGAGAGAGCGCAGTGAAGCTACAATTCCTTTGCAGACCTGGTTTTAACCCTTCTGCCGTGCAAATATACCATTCCGTGGCCAACTGACCGGACTCCTTGCGCAGCCTCACCAGAGAATGCCCCGTTGAGTACGAGCGACGGAATTTCTTGCCCTGATCCAGGCCCAGCCCAGAGAGCGACTTTTTAGAGTCGTCGCTCTCTGGTGCCACGGGGGTTTCGACATCGTTGTCCATGCGAACTCTCCCGTTCCTCGCTCCATCCACCACAATCGCTACCTCCTCCGGTGGCGTGATCTCGGGCAGCTCGATGATTCCGTAGCCAGTACCCGTGGGGTTTGCGTGGTCCGTGGGCACCAGATCGGCTCGGCAGACCGGGCACGTTGTGTGGGAGAAGAGCCACATATCAATGCAGTCCGGATGGAAAGCGTGGCCGCATTTGGGCAGCAAGCGGAGCTGCTCGTCGTCTCCGAATTCGCTGAGACAGACCGCGCATTCGAGCGTTTCTTTGGTTTGCGTCTTGAGGCCCTTCACAAGATCGTAGCTGAACACCGGAAAGCTTTCGATGATGGCCCTGTCGAGACCACTGTTGCCCTGGTTCTGCCTCCGGGCCTGTGCATTCGCCCCTCTCGCTCCTCGTCTCAGGCTTTCCTCTCCTCTAATGTATTTGGTGCAGAAGATAGAGAAACAGCCCACGAAGAAAAACACGCCCACCAGCACAAACAGGATAATGGCTGTGGATGGGTTAAACCCAGGGTTGAAGGCGCCATAGTAATCATTGTTAACAGTACCGTTGGAGCCGCCGTAGAGATCGGTGTTGTTATCGGGAGGGCTATTGCTGTTATCGGCCAATCTCAGAGCAGAAAATGGGGCAGCAAGACTAAGGTTCCCAGAGTTTCCTACGACCACCAAATAAAAACCTCTGCCATTAGCAGGTGGGTTCTTAGAACGATTCACCAAAGCTAATCGTCTACTCTTCATTCCTAACCCGATGAATCCACACGACTGATAAAATTGAAATTCCAGCAATCTCTCATTGAAGAGAAATGGCTCACGGCATCTTGCTTTATATAAATTTAATAAGCAGATTTGTTTAGATTGAAATTACGACAATCTCCTTGCAGGGAAATGGGTCACGGCATCTTGCTTTACATAAAATAAAAAAGCACATGTATTTAGGCTTTGATTCCAAGTTGCCGTGGCCTTCAAGAATTCTAAGCATCTGGCAGTTACTAATTGTCCATATGCTGGCATTGACCCGAAAAGAGCTGGCCTGCTGCGTCTGTGGGGCAGAGGATAGTTGTTATTGCAAGTGTGAAGAGTTAATAACCATATAAATTTAATTGGTAAAGTTGTGTTTATTTTTTTTAAATTTATATGCATGAAATGTGTTAGTGTACGGTTAATTTTCAAAGCGACTTCTTTTTCCTTTTTTTTTTCAAACCTTTCCTTTCTTTTCTAAAATTTTGACCAACTTAATTGGTAAAGTTGTGTTTATTTTTTTTAAATTTATATGCATGAAATGTGTTAGTGTACGGTTAATTTTCAAAGCGACTTCTTTTTCCTCTTTTTTTCAAACCTTTCCTTTCTTTTCTAAAATTTTGACCAACTTTCCGAAGGTGGTTTGGTCAAAGAAATCTGCAAATTATCATTGCACATTGAAGGAGATTCTTTATTAAAGTTCAAAGAAGTCGATTCATGTGTTCGTTTTAATATACTCAAAGACGCATTACTATTCAATATCTATGTGCTTTGTCAAAGGAGCAGGGTCCACACCGGGAGCTGTAGGGGTTGTTTGAGGCCTTAAGTCTTGGACCTTGTCCCCCGAATGGATTTTATCATCTGCTTCTTCATCGTCCTTGTTTGACATAGAGGCGGTCTTGCCCTCCATAGGAGGAGGGTTGTAGGGCTTTCAACTTTTAGATCTAATTTCTATTGAAAATTAAACATCGAACAAGAATTTTTTGAGTGACCTATTTAATGACAAAAGTGGTAGCAAAAAACAGTATTCTCATAGTCCAAAGACAGGGTCTAGTGAAAATCTCCAATTTTTATATTCATTTGGTTTAGCATCCCTTTACTGATATGGATTTCAACACAAATTCTTCCATAGATGTATACACCAAGCTACCCACGAAAGGCATCAATAGTAAGGTAACAACCCAAAGAGTCTCCAATGCCTTGAAAGATTGTGTAGTGCCACAAGTGAGTTTTCGTATTAGGAAGCTTGACCCATATTTCCATCTTGGTAATGACAGTTGTGAAAGGGTCAAAATATGGGAACCAACGAGTTAAAGAAAGTCCAACATTGCCCCAAAATCAGGGCCCTTTAGATAAAACTTTGTGATTATCTTTTGATTCCCCAAATAACACAATGAAGAAACCTTTTGAGCAGAAAATAAACTTGCAATTCTTACTCCATATAAAATGGATCCATTGGTAGAGATTGACTCTGTGTGCCTAGAAGCCATTAAAATGATAGATTAGAACCGCCTCTAAATACATCTGATGAAGATCCTCCATATTTGAGTGAGAGATTTTTGAGGGAACTTCCTTATATTTTTCCATCGAAAATGGTCCAGGAGCCATTTGGGCCTGCTCTTCCTTGGGGGAGGGAGAGGTGCAAGCATGGATGACATCTTTATAAGAAAATTTTGAGAGGGGGAAGGCTTACTTGTAATCCCCCCTCGTAGATGAAGAACCATAAAAATAATGGCATCTTTACCAATGTTGTAAATTGAGAGAGGAGAAGCGTTGTCCCACTGCTTACTTTGAAAAAGAAGGTATTGCATGCCTAAGGGGATACTCACTCGGAGCTGTAAATAAAACTTGAGGTCTCGAACCAGATTTGCAGATCAAACCCTAATGAGTAGTGACTACCTAGAGGAGAGCTTAACAAAGGTTTGATAACAAGTTGGTGAATCTGGCACACAATCTCCTAACAACATATAAGTAAGGAGTGGTACAGGGATTTCTCGACTCGCCTCTCTATGGGAGCCTCTTGTTTCATTTGAATAGAGTTGCATATCGTAATATGTTTTAGTCGTAGGATTAGGGTCCTCTAACATTGTAGATCAAATTCTGAAGAAGCTGATTCATGAGCTCATTTTAATATACCTAAAGAAGCATTACTATTCAATATTTATGTGCTTTGTCGAAGGAGCATGGTCCGCACCAAGAGCTATAGGAGATGCAGGCCTTAAGCCTTGGACTTTAGCCTCTGGATGGATTTCATCATTCGTTTCTTTATCATATTTGTTCGACGTAGAGGAGACCTTGCCCTCCATAGGAGGAGGGTTATAGGGATTCCAACTTTTAGATCTAGAATTGCGCATGTTCTGCTTTTGTTGAAAATTAAACATCGAACTAAGAATTTTGTAAGGGGCCTATTTGATGACGAAAGTGGCAACAAAAAGCAATATTCTCACAGTCCAAAGCCCATGTCTAGTGAAAATCTCCAATTTTTATATTGATTTGGTTTAGCAAACCTTTACTCTTATCGATTTCAACGCAAATTCTTCCATAATTGTATACACCAAGCTACCCATGAGAGGCATCAATACTAAGGTAGAAACCCAAAGACTCTCCAATGCCCTGAAAGATTACTTAGTGCCACAAGTGAGTTTCCATATTAGGAAACTCAACCCATATTGCCATCTTGGTAATGATAATTGTGATAGGGTCAAAATATGGGAACCAAGGGGTTAAAAAAACTCCAACATTTCCCTAAAATCAGGGCCCTTTTGATAAAACTTTCTGATAATTTTCTGATTCCCCAAATAACACAATGAAGAAGCCTTTTGAGCATAAAATAAACTTGCAATTCTTAGTCCATACGAAATGGATACATTGGTAGAGATTGGTTGTGTGGTGCTAGAAGCCATTAAAACGACATATTAGAGCCACCTCTAAATACAATTGATGAAGATACTTCATATCTGAGTGGGAGATTTCTAAGAAGGGAACTTCCTTAGATTTTTCCACCAAAAATGGTCTAGGTGCCACCTGGGCCTCCTCTGCCTTGAGGGGGCGGGGAGAGGGGGCGAGCTTGGATTAAAAAATTATAAGAAAAATTCCAAGAGGAGGAAGACTTACCTCTAATCCCCTTTTGTAGACGAAGAACCATAAAAACAATATCATCTTTACTATTGTTGTGAATTAAGAGAGGAGAAGCATGGTCCAACTACTTACTTTGAAAAAACAAGTGTTACATGCATAAGGGAATACTCACTCAAAGTTGTAAATAAAATTTGAGGTCTCTAACCATATCTTAGGAGCAAGCCCTAATGAACAGTGACTTCCAAGAGGGGAGCTTGACAAAGATCTCATAACAAGTTGGTGAATCTGGCACACGATCTCCTGACAACATATAAGCAAGGAGTAGCGCGAAGGTTTCTCCACCCTCCACTCTATGGGAGCCTTTTGTTTCCTTTGAATGGAGTTGAATATCACCATAAATTTTAGCCATGGGATCAAGGTCCTCTAACCTTGCGAGATCGAAAACTGCTATAGTCGTGTCTAGATCTAGTTCTTTTGGGGTTTTTGTAATTGGATTGTTGTCTTCCTACAAGAGATTAACGACATCCTTAACCTGTGAACTCGCCTTGGGTATAGCAATGGCCTTCTTGGCCTCTTCGATAATGATTAATGCCTGACCTGCAGACGTAAAGGAAAATCCTCCCTATGAGATTCAGACCATAGACCCTTTGAGCCTAGATGTAATGATAGTCTAAATTGCCATAAGGGTTTCTGATCTCTAGTGCTAAAAACTCTTTTTACATATTATTAAAAAGTATATAATTATATTAAAATAATTTTAATGATTATCATAATCGATAAAGATTTTGTTTTTATTACTATTAAAATTAGATTGAGAATTGTTTTTAATTTTGAAATAAAAATCGATTATTTTTTTATTAATAAAAAATAAATTAATTAATAATTTAAACTCATATTCATAAATAATAATCATTTTCATTACATTTAAATATCACATTTCAATACACCTTAGCAATTAAATATTTTTTCAAAACTTAAAGTTAAAAACGAAAACAAATTACTACTTTCTAATACAAATTAACTTATACTAGCAATTGCCTTGAAAGGTGCAAAAATACACCGAAGAAATAGAAGATTTCGAAAGATCATCTCCCTAAGCATAGAGAAAAAAATAATCTCATAATTAAATTTTAGAATTCGAAATCAACTACACAATTTCAAAAAAAACTTTTAATAACACAAATAATCATAAATTTTTATTCCAAATGCTGAAAAAATTATTCCAATTGGTGAGATAAAATAGATCACACAATATTATTCCAATTGCTGAAAAACTTATTCTCGTTTGTGTCATTAATTTATATGCATTTGTTGTGAATGAAGTGTGATAGTTTTACTTTTTCTTCTATATAAATATTCATACATTGATAGTTCGATCGAGCAATGAAAAATGACATGTCACTTTAAATATGCAGTTCTCAATGGTGCATATTTCCTTTAATAAACAAACACTACTTACTATTAGAAGGAACAAATACTTTCTAATGGTACTTTAACTCAGAGTAGGTGAAATTGAAACTTTTATATCTAATCTCGTTGCCTTAAGTTTTATATCATTTCGTTGGTTTGAGATTATAGATTGAACAAATAATGTGCATGCCTCAATTTTTGGAGTATATCCACTAAAATTGCATTACAATTTATTTGAGTAAAATCGAACATTCTCACCCTTTATGTTGCATTTGTTGCTCATAAACATTACAACTATCCCCTGTCTCTTTATGTTATTCTAAATCTCAGATCGTGTAATTAAACATGGGGCTCTTTATTGTTTATGGTATCTGGATATAGGGAAATGCAATGTCATATTTTTGTATATAATTATTTAATAATTCTTGGGTTTTCGAATTTTTAAGTTTAGGATTGTTCAAGGTTCAAATCTATTAAAAAACTTGGTTTCGCTAATTGGCTCATTGTCGTGGTGGAATTTTCAAGCTTCATATGGCCTACAAACATTAAGATAGAAATTCATGTCAAAAGTGTCACTTTTATTATATTTTTTATTTTTATTTTTTTCATTTTGAAGTGTTATGATTGGTTTGTGGGAAATTTTGAAATTTCAAATCGGCGGGAATGGGCCCAAAAACCTTAAACATATTTTCTTGGGAAAGTATAGAAGTTCATGTGAAAAGTGTCACTTTTATTATATTTTTTATTTTTATTTTTTTCATTTTGAAGTGTTATGATTGGTTTGTGGGAAATTTTGAAATTTCAAATCGGCAGGAATGGGCCCGAAAACCTTAAACATATTTTATTGGGAAAGTATCGCCGATGCTACATGAAACTGTGATTTAATGTTAATGTTTTTAATGATTTTATTTTATTTAAGAGATGTATATCAAGGCCTTTGGTGTTATATTTCAAGCACTGGAAAAGTCAATGCCAACTTTTCCATCACATTGCAGAAAGATATTTACAATAGGTAAACCTTTCCATCCCATTGTCGTTTTTGTTTGTGACTAGCCAATATATTTCTTCCAATGCCATGGTAGGTGGAGTCACAAGAGCCAAATAATATATTTCTTCCAATGCCATGGTAGGTGGAGTCGCAAGAGCCAAATAAAGATTTTCAACATGTTAGTTTCTTGCCTAGCACATGTTACCATAAAGATTCTTAACATGTTAGTTTCTTGCCTCAAGATACCTCTCTTCTTTGTATATGTTTTATTTTTTTTAACTTTATTGGTTCTTTTTCCCTAAATTCTCTGTACCCTTCTTGTGCCAACTTCCTTTTGCCTAGCAAATGTTACCATAGAGATTCTTAACATGTTAGTTTCTTGCCTCAAGATACCTGTCTTCTTTGTGTATGTTTTATTTTTTTAACTTTATTGTTTCTTTCTCCCTAACATTTTTGTACCTTGTCGTGCCAACTTCCCTTTTTCAGTTATTTGTGAAACAAAAAGTCTCTTGAAATACTTTATTCTTGCTTTAGACTTGAACCTATATTTTTCTTTTTATCAAAATTTATATATATTAATCCCAATTTTCATTACAGTAAAATTATATTTTGGAAAATAATTAAAACATCAAAGATGATAGGATTACATTAAACCATGATACATAATAGAATTGGAATTTAATCGAAGTTATGAATGGAAATGTGACTATTCAATAAGTCGAAATGAGAAGATAAAAACAGGTTTAGCCATTCAGTGAGTATTCGTTGCAAATTTCATCTTTGCCGCCGCATAAGCACAAACTGACCCACCTCCTCCTCACTTATTACTTCCACCCCCGCCGACTCTCATCACATTCAAAAAGTACCCAAAGGTTTGAGATACATACGGGATACCGAGATCTTTGTGATTGAAGAGTTTTTCGGGACATTCTTCCTCTTATTTGTAGGTTCAAATAGATGTTATTTATTACACTTTGTTTTATTGAAACATATTTCACTTAATAGGCCAAATAGTAGATGGACAGATGTGAAAAATATAAACAAATACCTAATTTGACCAATTAAAAAATAACCTTCAATATAAATATTGTTTATTTATTAATTTAATTATTGATTATTCATATTCATTAAATATGTGGATTATTAAATATTACTGTATATTTTGTTGGATTAAATTACTAAAACTATTAACCATCATTAATAAAAGAATAATCTTAAAATTAAAAGAAAAGAAAGATTGTTTATACACATTAAATATTTTATTCCCCAGTTAGATTTTCAAAGACAAAAATGACCATTTAAATAATATACCATACCCATTTCCTTTTTTCCTTACAAAAATGACAATTTGAAAAATATAATATACTCATTTCCTTTTTTTTTGGGGTCCTTTTCGTTTGGACAAAAGAGATGAACGTAGAGATATACTACGTTGTCTTCTACTCATTCGACCTCACGCCGTTCACATTGTTTAGCCATTGATTAGATCCACCACCTTTCTCGGAATTCCCAGTCCTACCACGTCAGCGCACACGTCCATGGGTTAGAGAAGTCAAGGACGTCAGGCTGCTATAATTTACTCATCACTCAAAATATTGTAGAATTAGAGTTTTAATGGGAGTTTCACATATTTAATTAAACAGTTAGAGTTTTAATAGGAGTTTCACAGATTTAATAAAACAATTAGAGTTTTAATGGGAGTTGTTATGGACTGTCAATGTCACATTTTTTTAACTAAACCATTCAATTTAATTTTTATAATTTAATGATAGCTAATTTAAATATAAATTATTTATTTGGTTTGCAATTACGGGAATGAGGAGTGGCTCTACAAAACTTGCATCCTTGAAAGATGTAGTAAAATATGGAAAACTTTTTAGTTCAACTACTTTGATTATTTTGTGTGGTGCCTATATTGTAGATAAAGTGGAAGATGGGTAATTGGCGGAGATCACAATGCTAGAGAACACTAATTTTCATCACAACTATGAATCTACAACTATTGTCTATAGATTTAATGGTAATTAACCTCCTTCATTGGATTCACTCATCTTGAAGAAAGAATTGTGAGATATCTTTGATTTGTTCCAAGGATTTTTATTTTAATAGTTTAGTGTTTTGATCATACTAATTATAACAAAGTTTTAGAGGAGGATCCTTGGTTTTTCGAAAGCATGAGAGTATTTATTTAACTCAATTGCTTTGAAAATTTAATCCAAGATCCATTGTTTCAAAAATTTGATCCAAACTCTATGTCTATTACTTGGATGTCACTTTGGTTTTGTCTTCCTAATTTTCCCTTATATTTTTGTCATATGTTTATGATGGAGGATCTTATCAATACTACGGATAGTTACATAAGATATATTTTGAGATAGTTATAGTTGGACTATGCACATATGCTTGACTTTGTGTTGAGACTGGCCTCAATAAGGGTCTTCTAGAAAAATGATTCTCAAATAGAAAAAAAGATAAATCAGCTCCAGTCTTGATTATGAGAATACAATATTTTGGCGTCATATTTGTTATCTTCCAATACATTTCCAAGGTTCTTGTCTTCATGCATGAGTGCATTCTTCATGGAAAAGAAGGTCCAAATCTAAAACAAAATGTGGACATTTCTACTAGCTACAAAAAAAGAAAAAATGATGAAGAGAATCAACAAACACAAGATTTTGAGAAGATCCTTACTAAGGTCAATCTCAACAGAAAGTCAAGTATATGTGCATTGTCCAACTATAACTATCTCAAAATATATTTTATGTAACTATCCATAGTATTCATAAGATCATTCGTTAGAAACTTATAACAAAATTAAAGGGAAAATTAGGAAGAGAGAACCAAACTGAAATCCAATTAATAGACATAGAGCTTGGATCAAATTTTTTAAATAATGGAGTTAAATAAATAGTCTTATGTTTCCCCAAAACCAAGGACCTTCATCTAAAACTTTCTTATAATTAATATTATCAAAACACTAAACTATTAAAAAAAAACTTGGAACAAATTAAGGATATCTCACAATTCTTTCTGCAATATGAGTAAATCCATTGAAGGAGGCTAATAACCATTAAATCTATAGATAATAGCAATAAATTCATAGTTGTGACGAAGATTAGTGATCTCTAGCATTGTAATCTCCACCAATGACACATTTTCCACTTTATCTACAATATGGATACCACAAAAAGAAGTCAAATTTGTTTAATTAGAATTTTTTGCATATTTTACTACATCTTTCAACAATGTGGGCTTTGAAGTTGAAGAGATCGCAAAGCTCACTTCTTCTTCTCATAATGGAAAAGACCAAATGGATAGTTTCAAATATTTGCATAAGCTATAACTAGATAATGAAAATTGAATTGTGAGTAATTTATCTTAAAAAATAAAACATTAATAGTCCATAAATACTCTCATTAAAACTAATACTATTTTATTAAATATGTGACAGATTCAATGTTCCATTAAGAGCTTTAACCATTAGTGAGAATTTGTTTTTAATGACAATGATGTCAACAACTATTTGAGATATAGACTTTTTATCAAACACTTCTATCAATTGTTTTGTCCAATACTTAGGATAAGAGGTTTTACCTATCACTTAATATAAAAACTCTTAATGTTACTCCAACACATACATTTACAAGTGAAGATTTTCAGTAATAGCTATGACATGTTAGACAACATTATCCTTTAACAACAAAATTAGTGGAATGCTCGCATAAAAGTAATATTTAAGTGTAAATATATTTAAGTTTCTAAATTTTTTATACATTTCTAGAAAAATTAATATATTTAAAATAAATTTTTATTATTTAAAAATTAAGTAAATAATTTTAAAATAATGTTTTTGGGAAGAAATTAATTTTTTATAATATAAATTTAATCTAAACAAAATTTAGCTCACAAAAAATTCAAAAAATAGATATAATGTAAATATTGTTTAATGGAGTTTTTAGTGTAATTTTTTAGACTTTCAAGTGTTAAAATCTAATGGAAAAATTTGAAGTGAAAACTTGATTTGTGTTATTTAAATTGATTTTTTTGATTTGTATTATTTTAAAGAAATTAAACCAAAAAATTAAGAAAATTTCCAAAAAATCTCACATTATGTTTTAAAACCTTCTTTTTGTTCTTTAAAATGTACTTATTGGATAAATTATTTAGCACATATATACATTTTCAATGATTTTTCATTTCTTTTTTATCTTTTGATTCTAAGATAAGTCTCTAGAATAAATAATAAATAGATCGATGATTTATAATTTTAGCAAATTAATCCCGGAAGAATATCCAGTAAGATCTAATAATTCACATAAAATAATATATTTAATATTTAATGAATACGAATAATAAATAATTAAGTTTTATAAATAAACAGAATTATAAGTTAACTTTTATGAGAAAGTAGTTAATTTTTTTTAAAATTTTATTTTTTATAAATATTCAATGTATGGTAATAATAAAACTTAAATGAATAGATGAATGTATTTATAATTTTCCCTCACGGTTAAGTTTATTGAAATTTGATAGTTAATTGTGAGGATGTTTATCATTATTTGTAAATATTGATTTAATTATAAATTTATTTTTTTTTAAATTCAAGAAAAATAATTAAAAAAACCTCAAACTAACTTAAATTGTAAATACATAAAAATCAATGGCAATTATTATAATTATTAAAACTATTAAACTATTTTAATATAAGCATATATGTTAATAATATGTAACTTTAAATTTATTTATAAAATTAAAGTAAATTTAAACATTTAACTTTAATCACGTAAAAAAATCGAAAATTTGCGCCGAATTATAATATAACTTTACACTGAAAAATTTACACATTCAACTTCTAGTAGGAAAATTCATTTTCAAATTTTAATAAATTTTATCATTCTAGATAATTAATGAGGAATTTAACCATACAATTCATCTTAAAACGATTCATACATCTGCGTCAGTCCTCAAAACTTCCTTGATATGTTCCCCACCAACGCATAGGTGTTGCACGCAGCGCCCACTTCAACGCATCGAACCGTTGTTGTTCCGGTACCGCGCTTTCAAACTTGCTCAAGAATTCATCCACCATTGTCAATCCATTATATGTCGGCAAATCTTGGGCCTCTGTTGTTATGCAACGCAGTGATCTAATCATCATGTTGCAATTCAGCGTTGTCACTTCATTCAGCCGATTCTGCCAGCGCTCTACTTTTTTGTCTAAATCTGAAGTGCAGGAGCTTTCGCGCTCCCACGAGATCCTCCCATCTGCAGTCGGATTCACCCAATCTTGGTCTCGCGTCGTTATCTGGTAAATATAATCCAGCTCATCGTCACTTTCATCGTCGCCCACTGGTTCAGTGTAGCGCGCTCCTTTGGCTAGGTCTAGCGGGCTACTATGCGTAGTGATTTTTTTTCGAATATCATCTTTCGCTTCTTCAAGTTGATGACTCTGTTCATATCAGTGGCCCAGTCTATTCCTAACAATGCGGGATAAGGATTGATGTCATCAACAATCTCGATTACTTCAAAATTCGTCTGTGTGCTCGCGCCTTCAATATCAACTGTCACCCCTTGCAACCTCCCCTATGGGCAGAATCTTTTGTTGGTTCGCCATTTGTAATTCAATAGGGGACCACTGTAATGCGAGCTTGCCCATGTGTTCCCATGTTTGCTTCAATAACACATTTGCATCCAAACACAGATCTAGGATTACTTGATCCATTTCATACTCACTAATCTGTGCAATCAATCTCATTTCCCTCCCGGTGCGCAATGCACGCTTTCCCAGTTTCCGGACTACCCACAGTTCCCCTGACCCTGCACACCTAGTGATAAGCTCCTGTAGTCCCTTAACTGCCTTGTTGTCGCGCAGCAGTTTCATGCATGTCTTCGGAAAGGTAGTAAGCATAGAAGGATCCATCCCTGGCTCTGGTTGATCCTTACTACCTAAAGTGGAGGCCTCCGCGAAGCTCTTCTTAGCTTCCGTGAACATCTCCCTTGCGTGTTCTAAGTCAAACTCAGGTTCCTTTGTAGGAGCCTTGCAAACCCATGTATCTTCCTCGTGCTGCTTCCCCTTATCCTCCCCTGTGGTCGCACTGCTTCTGAGCATCATGTTTACATTTGGGTCTTCTTCGCGTGGTTCAGACCTCATCATTTGGATATTCTGAGTCGGTGGAGGTTGGAGTACCCCTTTTTCACGCATCTGTGTGATCAACGTAGGGCAATCTATCATTTCATTATCAAACTAAGCACAGTACGAACAGGATATCCTTGTCGAGTTGGTGAAATCGCGGACATAGTGACTTGGTCCTCTGCAATTGTAACAAATCAATTGTCCGCGACCCCTTCTTGGTCCCATTCCTCCTCGTCCTTGACCTCGCCCCAGAAATCCAGTGCACGCCATCCCCACAACTGGGTCAAGGGCTTGAGTTTATGTCTGCATCCTATAGGCTGGGGTCTGATCCATCATTAGTTCGTAGCTGTGACAAGTGCACTCGTTGTGGCCTACCGACCTACAGAAATTACAAAACAACTGCTTCGGAGTCTATGTGTACTTCTGCAATAAATGGCAATTGTCCATTGTGTGTTTTCCTCCTATCTGATAGATCACGCACCATAACGCGGGTGTCGTACTGGGCCTTGCCTATGCCTCTGGTCTCAACGGCATTGGTTCCCCTCCTGCCAAGTAGTTAGCGAATACTAGACAGTGGTCCTTGTCATGGCCCTGGCCTTTGCATTTTATGCACCATACTTCCTCGCGTGCTTCTGGATGCAATGCCCTATCTTGCTTCAAACTTTGCATTTCTAGGCATAGATTCTGTAGTTGCATGTGGATTTGTTGAACTCTTAACCCAGGGTCTTGTATTGGGGTCTCATTCAGCCTCATCGCCATTTCCAACACTTCGGCCTGGTTGGAAAGTTTCGGTTGTGACAGCACTATCCTCAAGTGCGATGTGAGGGATGCCACAAACCATGCGCGATGATGGGCATCTGTTAGCATCATATTGGCCTCACGGATCGTACTCTTCAGCCACTAATCCAGATCCCAGGGGGTCTCGCTTGGAAGCATCGCGATCTCTTTAAACCCGATGATTGACTATGTCTCTGATTTCGGCCAGCTAAATTCTCTGTTCAACGCATTCTGGATCTCTGTTATCCTTGTGTTTGGGTGGTTGTTAGAGTGCTTGATATACCATATCAATGCGCGATCCTGCACCGTGCTTACCAATGTAGCCTTCTTAATGTTGTCGTCTGTGACCCCTTGCACTTCCCACACTGCTCTTACCACGAACCAGAACTGGTCCGGATCTTCATTCCCTACACCTCTAAATACGGGTATTTTAATTACGCTCGCCATGCTGAACTATGGGGGTGGTGGAGGTGGAGTGGGTGAAGATGGAGGTGAGGGAGGTGAAGTGGGTGGAGGGGGTAACTGGGGAATGCGCTGCCTTATCAAACTGACCGCACTTCTCGGAAAGACCTTAGCGAGCTCTTCCTCGTTCTCTCGCGAAGGTGAAATTAAGGGACTATTTTCTAATTCCCCGCTACCTTTGTAGATCTTTCTACTGCGTGTCGTCCCAAACATTAATGTATTCACATAACCCGCTTTTCACATAACAACATCTTAATCCAGGTATTCAAAGATTTAATATACTTACCTCGTGGTCCCTTGAGAAAACGTCGTTCTGCTTCGCTGTAGCCCATAGTCGTGTCTACCGCGAACTCAGTGATGATTCCCCCTATTATCCGGTCGAGCCAATGGTCCATAGCTCGCGCGGTATTATCTTCTGATGCCTCTAGTTTACGCACTAATTCTGGAGTCCACACTATCGGTTGGTCGAGCCTACACCTTCCCTGGCTGTCGACTAACCTCGCGATCCACTCATACAGTTTAGAAGGAAAGGATGTAAAGAAAATCTCGTGGATTTCCGTATACACGTAGCGATCCAACCACATTTTCTCAGATACTTGTGGAGTTCTTTTTTCTTGTGTCGCGAACTCGTGAATCTTCTTGTCCAACCACTCTTCAATTTCCTTCTTTGTTGGGTTCCAGTGGCACGACATTAGACATCCCTTAGGCAGATCCCGGTCCCGGCAATGGAACCATTTGTTGGCTACGTGGGGCCTGACCCAGGTTCAGAGGTGATTTAGCCAAGCAAATTCCAATACTACTGGGCCTTTCGGCAATAGTTCGCGGAGCGCGGACTGAGGTCTCACCTGAAGTAGTATGGGAGGGTGCTGGAACCAGGTTTCCGCACCTTGGGGATGTCTGATATGGGGCGATAGGTACGCGATTCAAACTTCACGCTTATTAGGTTACGCGCACCAGCGAGCTCCCTGCATCCTGTGGTATTGACTTCGTGTGGCTCTAGCCGCAGTGCGACCAGTGTTAATTACCCAAGTCTCCCGTTATTAGGTTATGTTCGCTAATTACTTAGAAGGTTTCCATACATAAACATTCATAAAAGTGCACACATATAAATAAACAAATACCATTAGCGCATAACATCCAAATATAGATCTACGAAATAGATGCACAATATGTTGAATCAACTTAGTTTTATTAATGATCCTTTTCAAGTTCAATTCAAAACAAAACAAAAAAAATTACTACTTTCTAATACAAATTAACTTATAATATTGCTTACTTATTAATTTAATTATTGATTATTCATATTCATTATATACGTAGATTATTAAATATTACTGTATATTTTTGTTGGATTAAATTACTAAAACTATTAACCATCATTAATAAAAGAATAATCTTAAAATTAAAAAAAATATATATATATAGTTTATACACATCAAATATTTTATTCCCTAGTTAAATTTTCAAAAACAAAAATGACCATTTAAAAAATATAATATACCCATTTCCTTTTTGCCTTTTGTCCTTTATTGAAAAGCGCAACGAAGAGATGAGCGGTGAGATATAGGTACGTTGTCTTTCTATTCATTCGACCTCACACCCTTCACATTGTCTTGATTGGATCCACCAACGTTCTCGGAATTCCCAGTCCTACCACGTCTGACCACACGTCCATGGGGTAGAGAAGGCAACGACGTCATCCCTCAAGATATAGTAGAATATTTTCCTTATATCTATTTTTCAATTTGTTTCGGTGGATACATATATATATATATATTCCTCTTTGTTTTCTTCCAATTAAATTAATCACTCTATTTTAAAATATTTATTTTATTAAATAGATAACAATATCTTTTATTTTTTGAAATATATATATATATTTTGAAAATCACATTAATTTTATCGTTAAAGAATTATGATGTGTATAGAATTTCATAGTTATCACTAAAAAACACTTTACAAGCAAATGAATGGGTTTGAGTGCCGTCTAAAGTCTACATAAGTGTTTAAAGAAATTTCTTCATCCTAAGCATCTGTAAAACACTTATTAGAATGACCATACACTTAAAGTAGTTGTTGACATTTTTGCTATCAAGAATAAATATGATGAATGACCATATATTTAAAGTAGTTGGTGACATTATTGTTATCAAGAATAAATTTCCATTGATGGCTATGGTTCTTAATGGAATATTGTTGTTCCCACTTATTTAATAAAATCATTAGAGTTTTAATGGGAATTTCACATATTTAATACAACAATTAAAGTTTTAATGGGAGTTTTACATATTTAATAAAAACATTAGAGTTTTAATGGGAGGTGTTAGGACCATCATTTTTAAAGTAAACGATTTAACTTAATTTTTATCGTTTAACTATAGCTTATGAATCTATAAACTATCTATTTGGTTTGCAATTATGGGAATGAGGAGTGGACCCTCTAATATTTTCGGTTTCAAGGCTTGCATTTTTGAAAGATGTAGTAAAATATGGAAAATCTTCTAGTTCAATTATTTTGACTCGTATGTGTGGTGCCTATATTATAGATAAAGTGGAAGATGGGTAATTGTTGGAGATCACAATGTTAGAGAACACTAATTTTCATCACAACTATGAATCTACTACTATTGTCTATAGATTTAATGGTTATTAACCTCCTTCGTTGGATTCACTCATCTTGAAGAAAGAATTTTGAGATATCTTTGATTTGTTCCAAGGATTACTTGGATGTCAATTTGGTTTTGTCTATTACTTGGATGTCAATTTGGTTTTGCCTTCCTAATTTGCCCTTATATTTTTGTCATATGTTTATGATGGAGGATCTTATCAATACTATGGATAGCTACATAAATATATTTTGATAGTTATATTTGGACTATCTACATATGCTTGACTTTGTGTTGAGACGGGCCTCAACAAGAGTCTTCTAGAAAAAGGATTCTCAAATAGAAAAAAATTTAGATGGACTCTGGTCTTGGATTATGAGAATACAATATATTGGCATCACATTTGTTATCTTCCAAGACATTTACAAGGTTCTTGTCTTCATGCATGGGCCCATTCTTCATGGAAAAAAGGGTCCAAATCTAAAACAAAATGTGGACATTTCTACTAGTTAAAAAATAGAAAAAAAGGATAAAGAGAATCAACAAACACAAGATTTTGAGAAGATCCTTACTAAGGTCAATCTCAACAGAAAGTCAAGTATATGTGCATAGTCCAACTATAACTTTCTCAAAATATATTTTATGTAACTATCCATAGTATACATAAGATCGTCTATCATAAACATATAACAAAATCAAAGGGGAAATTAGGAAGATAGAACCAAACTGAAATCCAATTAATAGACATAGAGCTTGGACCAAAATTTTGAAATAATGGAGTTAAATAAATAGTCTTATGTTTCGCAAAACCAAGGACCCTTGTCTAAAACTTCCTTATAATTAATAGTATCAAAACGCTATTAAAAAAAACCTTGGAACAAATCTAGGATATCTCACAATTCTTTCTGCAATATGAGTGAATCCATTGAAGGAAGCTAATAACCATTAAATCTATAGATAATAGCAATAACTTCTTAGTTGTGATGAAGATTAGTGATCTCTAGGATTATGATCTCCACCAATGACTCATTTTCCACTTTATCTACAATATGGATACCACACAAAGAAGTCAAATTTGTTTAATTAGAAGTTTTTGCATATTTTGCTACATCTTTCAAGGATGTGGGCTTTGGAGTTGAAGAGATCGCAGGGCTTACTCCTTGTTCTCATAATGGAAATACCAAATGGATAGTTTCAAATATTTGCATAAGCTATAACTAGATAATGAAGATTGAATTGTGAGTAGTTTGCCTTATAAAATGAGACATTAATGGTCCATAAATATCATTGACACCTAATCACTGGGATTGGTTGAAGACTTGTAAATAATGTAAATAGTAAATAATGGAAAATAAAGAGTCATCGGGAGGTGAAGCCCAAGAGTCACTCCCTCATGTATATAACCATGAGTAATCTTAATGAATAAACACAATTCATCTGAGGAGTTACCTCCTGGCTTGAGATGGTATCAATGCCAGCTCCATTTTTGGCATTCCAGTCTGCCCCTGTAACTCCTTTCTGCCATTTTTTTCTTTGCAGCCTATCCTCTGCCCCTCTCTTTTGATAGAAATTTTTTCCTGCCATGTATAATCCCTGCCATCCTCTGTCCATGTGCACTTGGTGCCTTGAGTACTTAATAAAGAAGGTGCAGTGATTGAATGTTGAACGGTTTATTTTCTGCTTGTTGTGCATTGAATGGGATATCATCAAGACCGCTATAGGATAATTGATCACAATGGGAGTCGAGATGCTAACATTTATTGAAATCATGACTGTTTTGGCGTGTATGTTCAGAAATGGCAACAAGAAATTCCAGTTTAATTTTTCCTTGAATTAAATTCTGAATTAAAATAGAATTCTTTTCTTATAACAATTTGAAAATAATTAATTAAGTTTAATTAACTTAGTTAATTAAGGAAATTCGAATTAGAAGTCTTTTAGAAGACATGTATATGTTCTCCCTAATTTATAGGATTTAAGGATGAGTTATGAATGAGTTGTAATTAGTTAACTCAGTTTATTGAGTTAAGTCCAGTTAAATTAGTTCCAATCAATTTCAGGAACTAATAGTGAGTAAATAGCCAGTTGGGACACTAGTGACCTAATTAGTGCTACTCTAGTTAACTGAAGATTCCACCATCAGAAACTCAAGCATGTTGATTTTGAGAAAGACCCAGTTGAGACTTAAGTGCAGGGACAATGTACTATTTGTTTTAGATTTTTTTGAGTTGCACTAATAGTGCATGCAATCAGGAAATGATCCTTGAGAGATTATGCTATTTTTAGAGGCTTTATTTCCCTTTAAATACAAGCTATTCTCCATAGGAATTTCACATTGGAATAGAGACTTGGAGAGCTTGTGAATTGGATAAGCTTTGGCCTTGAGATTGCTTATGAGTTGGAGATTGAATTTATTGAGTCATTGGATTATTCTACAGAGAATAAGCATTGTAATTTCATCTTGATTTTCTGGATTGATACAAAACAGATAGTGGGGTTTTGAGTTGTGGCTTTCCCTGGATATTTATTGTGTTATGTGCCTTTATTTTGTTCCTCTATTGATTATTGTTTGCTCGATGTTTATGGGCTTCCACTGTAAAGATTAGAAGTAGATTCTTTTCTCTTGTTTTAGTAGATTACATGAGCTTGTGAATCTACAGGTTTTTCTACAGTGTAGGCCTCTCCTTTGGTTGATGTGTCCTACAATTTATTTTTTTTATTGTTTTTGCTCCATACTCCTCACATTCTTCGGTCCCTCGACTGTGCTCCCACAGCACCCTCGAAGCCTTGCACACTGTGCTCTTCATACATTGCTACCCAGTTTTTAATAATATGCTCCCAATGCATTGTGTGAGTCGAAAGGCCCATGATTATCATTATTTGTGTTTCTGTGGTTGGAAAACCCACAAGGAGGATTGATAGATTGATTCATTGTGGGTGTGGGTGCATGGTGTTCTTGCAGGTATTTTTGTTTTTGGTCTCTGTCAAGGATTTATTTGCACACAAGCTCTAAAATATCTGAGAACATCCCTGTGGACAAATTCATTAAGTGATTGGGCATCTGTATTATTCCTTCTAGAGGTTTGGATCTCAATTTCTCTGAAAAGAATATACTAACACAAATTTTCGATTGTTCACATCTCCCTCAGTCAGTGGTCCCCTCCCCACTACGTTGTCGTTGCCATACACGGCCCTCCCACTCGGATTCCTCATTACACAGTCGACCCTCCATACATAAGTTAATACACACTCCATTCCTGCCACTTATGTAATACCTCTCCCAACTGTGCACTGCCTGCCTGCCTCTAGGCCCTCTCCACTCCGTTTTTAATAAATCCGTTGCCACAATACCATTACAACTCCAGTTTTTTAATTGTTGTGTTGTTTTGCATATTACATATATTACATACATATTCTCCAAATACTCCCTCCGCCACATAACCCCTCCCTCATATATACCTCTGTTATATACATCAGAATTGCAATTTCTTACAACATATTAGCAACAAAGGTACATTTTTTTACAGTACACGGATTTTAAAATGCATTCATTGATATCTATTGTGGGAGTGGTTCTCACCAGCAAAGATAACTATCTAGAATGGTTACAGAAGATAAAACACACTCTCATTTTCAATGAGCTATGGAAATGAGTTTGTGTAGGAGAAGGAGACAATGAACCTACAAAAGCTTACCTCAAACAAGGAATTCGCCATTTGGGAAAACAAGAAAACCAAGGCTTATGCCTTGATTGCAGCGTCCCATAAATTGTCCTACCAACCCTTTGTCAGTCAGGGCTAGGGCGATTTTTATCGGTTGGTCTTCTGGCAGGGCGATCTAAGGAATTTCCTCCAGTTTTTTGATGAATTTCGGGACTTCTGGAATCAAACGTTTCTTCCCTTTCTGCAATAACAATCTTCTGAATGCTTCTTCTGAAGAGATTGGCGGGGTGGGAGAAGGCTCCCAACCCCCAGGCGCACTCATGGCGGCGGCTACGCTCCTCTATGATCGTAAAACCCAGACGCTGACGCTGTGCCAGCAGCCGCACTGGCTGGGGGAGGGAGGCAGAACCCGATTGCGGGGATGCCGGGAAGGAGGATTGAGAGCCCAGCAGCAGGGGCTACCAGGCAGGAGGCTTGCGGAGGGCCGTAGGGGCCGAGAAAGCAAGGGCGCAGGAGCTCTAGATGAGAACGCGCGCACAATTTTTAAAAAATTCAAAATTTGAAGTTATTATATGACTCTTAGTTTGAGTCGTATTTTACACTCTGGAAGTGATGTGACGTTTCCAACACTTATCAAAACAATAGTGCCTGGACTTATGTGTGTAAATCATGTGTTGCAGTGATGATGTGTTTTCCATCACTTTTTTGAAGCAACAATTATATGTTGGCCTTGTTGTCATAGTTGGGATATTACATCCATCTTGTTGTAAACTTGACCTCCGAGTATGTGTTATAAACTTGTGGCAAGTGTGGGACGTTTGGGTCATTAGTTGGTCATGTCATTCAAGCATGTAATTTGCGAAACAATGTACTACAGGTTGCAGAGGTAGCAAGTGTCGGCTCGTTGCTTAAGGCTCCAAAGAACAAAGGTGAAGGAGATGGAAGCGAGATCTTTTTAGGACGCTTGTGATGCAGATAGGGTACAGAGAAAGTTGTAGATTATTTTTCGTGCTTTTAGAGGACCAAAAGCTCCTCAATGGGGAGGATTGATCCAGGTGGCTCCATAGAGACACACAAGACAAAAAGGGCTTATGAATGCTCGAAAATCAAAGTGCTCAGAATGACTTCGACCTAGGACCAAAGTGTAGATCTCGTCGTCTTGATCATGGAGGTGTGAATGGTTCGTCAAACCAAGCTTGTATGAGGGAGAACGGGCCAGTCAAAGTTTGGATGTGGGCTAGGTTTAAGTGTCCTACAATTTGACCAACCTCGAGGCATAAACCTAGCTCCCAAAATCGGTCGAAATCGTTGCCTCGTTAATTTTCCCAATTATCCTTATTTTCTAGAAGTTTCAACACAACCCTCTTCCTTATAAAACCCAAAAATAATTATTATGAGGTGGCAGGCCACCACCCCCACCACCCCAAAATATTCATAACCAAAATTATTATAAGGCTGACGGCCATAACTGTCACCGGCCTAATCACCCCAACCCTTTAAACATCCATCGCAACAAAAATCAATATATTTGTTTAAGGGTCGGTGGCCATAACCCCCGCCGAACCCTCTAAACCATCAACGATACCATATATATTGTTCCTTGTATTTCGTGGTGGGCGTGCCAGCGGCAGTGGACCCGGCCCACACCCCATCGCCCCAACCCATTATATATCGCCGATGTTAATGCGTCGATACATACAATGGCAGCACCACTTAAAGCGCCGATCGCTGATTTTGAATGCCGATCACTGATCTTTGAAATGTTGATCACCGATTTGGTATATCATCGATATATAATAGCGCCGATTGCCAATCTTTGAAATGCGCCAACCACCCGACATTAATGTTGCCATATATATCTGTGTAACCTGCGGTGGAGGGTACGGGGGCGGACCGCCCGAGGCGGGCCCATCCACCCGAAACTTGCTTTAAAAAAAAAAACGATTCTTGTGCAAAAAAAGGAGGACGTAGGGTTTGACCACTCGACCTCCTCCCTATTAACCTGTAATTTTTACTAATCCTCCTAAACTGTCACATTGTTAACTCTATTAGTAAAAATTTATATAAACATTGTATTTTACCTTTGCACACAATTCGAGGAGACAGAAGCCCGAAATGGATTTTGAGGCAGTTAATTAATATCTTAATGCAGGAACCATGAATTTTGTAGGAGGGCAAAATTTTCACTTTCAGAAATTAACAAATTTTATATGGATTCTACACCTCTCGTCGCCACGAGCGCAACGGTGTTGTCTGTTTCTCCATCAGATTTCTGCATTTTTCAGTGATTTCCTAAATGCACGTGGAACCATGATTTCAGCAAAAATAGGGAGTAGAACCATGAGCCTTGAAATTTTCCTGAGGTAAAATTTTGCCATGTCGGAATATAGTCAAGTTTATACTTGTTTTTCATGATTTTCGAGGGATCGCAATGGCGATATCAAATTCGTCATCTGAGTTGTAGATTTCCAGTCCATCCATGGAGCAGAATCTTTGAGGAATCCTAGGGGAATCTAAAATATTCCTTGAGCCCAAAATTCTCAACTTCTCAGAATTTGAATTTTGGACAGTCGATTCAGCACTACTCGATGCCATAAATTTGATGGTGTCTTCAGATTTCTTATTCTCTCATTTATTCTTCTGGTCACTTTTCTAAGTTCCAGTGTAGATGTCCACATTCATGTACGAGTTGTCATTTTCATGCGATTGATGCCACGAGATCAATGGTGCGAATAGCTTCAGCAGTGTGACATCCACTTCTTCAGATTGCCCTTGGTTGTGAGGTATATGATGTGTTCATGTACTTCTTCTCTATGCATTATTCCGCACAGATCCTTGATTGATGTTGATGCAGGATCTTGTTTATTACATGTTGTCATGATTCCTTACTTGATTTGATGTGGAATCTCTATGTGATGTACTTGTTGTCATAAATCATCATGTTATGTTTCGAGATCCCTTGTTGTATGTTGCTGGGATACTCTTGTTGTCGTCATGCATGTTTGTTTTTGAGATCCCTTTTATGCCATGTTGGCGGGATGCTCATCATGCATGATTTTGTTTCATACTGATAAGAGTCTTTTGATTGAGAGTTCCAGTTGGGGAACATCTCTTAGAGCTAGTCCCGCGTGAGGGCATTTTTCCTTGTATGATCGCGACATCATCTCTTGTGTACATCACCATTATTGACATCACTTAATGCAGCGGCCTATACCATCTTGACACTGGGGCCCGGAGACGTAGTACCTCCTGGACGAACTCCTTTATCAATGGCTTATGTTTTTATGTTGCTGATGATTGTCTTGTTCCTCTTCTTTTTTGCATGCAAATGTATTCATTAATGCTCTTTAAAAATGCAATTTAACACATCATGAAAGTAAAAGGTCTTGGAAGGGTCCTTCGTCACACCTAGACCTAGATCAACCCTCGTCATCTTGAGCTTAGATTCTGGTACAGGAGGCAGAGGGGAAGGTAGCGGAGGAGGAGGAGGCAGAGACGAACCAACAGACTCAGAGCCGAAATTGTCCGATTCTGAAGAAGAGGAGGAGGATGAAGAAGAAAAATACATGGTTGACCAAAACTTGGAATGGATGACTCAGGAACCATTGGCTCTCTTGGGTGCTTTGCACAAGATGCCGAAGTGTTCGGAGAGAATGTTCACAAAGTTTGACACTGACAGCACAATGAAGGCAGAAGATCACTTGGACAAATTCTACCTACAGCTGCAGACACTTGATATACAGTACGATGATGTTATGTATATTGTTCCAATGTACCTTATATAGATGGTCGCACAGCAGTATGGTATCATAACCTTCCTTTCAACTCCATCCATAACTGGGGTACGTTCAAACGCATGTTTCTGGAAATGTTTGTTGATGACAAGACCCCAACCATGTTACTCAAAGAATTGGGAAGCCTGAAGATGGAGGGGAAAGAAAAGGTAAAAAATTTCAGTCAGAGGTATATGTGCATATTGAATAAGTTTGCAGTGAACACGAAGCTCATGACTCCATCATTGTCGACTAATACATTTCTACACTGCCTACCAGCATTGTGCAGTTCATCAAGTGAACTGCGAAACCAACATTGTTAGAAAACTGCGAAGAGGCAATCACTGTTGAGAAAGACTTACACGTGATTGGAGTGATCAAGGATGACGAACCAACGAAGGACTCCAAGGACATGACCAAGAAGCCCCAAGCTGTGGCGAGTAAGGGAAAAGACAAGGAAACAAGTGATATCGAAACTCTTACTGTCCTTGTAAAAAAATTGACAACAAAAGTGTCTGATCTTAAATGACGAACAATCAACACATCTGTGAGCAGCCACCCACCCAGACAACAATAAGGAAGCATGTCATCCAGTAGCAACTGCTTCCTGGCTAAAACTGTGCAGAGCTCTAGCTTAGTGTTCCAGTTAGAATGGTGCATGACATGAATTTTGCTCATTCCATGAAGATGAGAACTCGGAAGGATCTTGTCCAGACTGGAAGCGAGTTGTAGGCACGCAGGGACAGCTGGGAGATACAGACGATGACAAAGATGTTGCGCTTGGTGAGGCATCAAGCACTGGGCAAGTGGTGAACATGTATCAGTGATTGCAAGCAATGCAAAAGACAAACACTGAGAAGCAGCCCCAAAAGAAAAATGGTCATTACAATCTCAGAAGTCAAGGGGCTCCCCCTACACTTGGGGAAATGAAACAAAAGCTCGAACTACTGAGGAAGGTTGATCCACAAGCTATCCAAAAGCAGAAGACAAAAAGCAAGCCCGGGAAGACAGCGACGGACAAGAGTACGTCCATGAGTAGCAAACTGTAGAACACTCTGTTGGACAACACGAATGCTAGTCTTACCCTGGACATCTCGGTGAGTCTACCTGCTCTAGATTACAACATTGTGGAAGAAATGAAGAAAACTCGCGGAAACATCAGTTTTTTCGAGTTGGATAAGATCAATAGACAACGCAACCTCTACTACCAAGGGAGCAAGCACAAGTCCCAAATCACTTTCAACTGTGCTAAACACACCCCAGTTGGAAGAAGCAAACTCTGTTTGCCCTCCATTCCTGCTTTCATTTGAAATATTTACCTGTAATATTCACAATTGTTTGGTTGATTCTAGAGTGGCAACCAATGTCATGCTACTCTCCATTGCCAGAAAGATCAATGCACAATGGAGTAGGACATCCATGTAAATCATCTAACCCAATCATACTTCCGTACCATCCATTGGTGAACTTCAGGATGTGATCATTTGACTATCTCATGATGGCCGAGTTCACCAGTGCATAAACATTTTTGTTGTGGACATACCAAAAGCGTATGGCTTACTGCTCAGTAGAGACTGGTCTAGCAAGATCAATGGGTATTTTTCTATAGATTGGTCCCACATGTGGCTTCCAAAAAAGGGCAAAAACAATCAAAATTGGGTGTTACCCGAGAGATACATAAAGCAAAATGTCACTCCCATCAATGGAAAGAATGAATCGTTGGCCTTCGCAGAGCTCATGTTTGGCCACTGCCTCTTGGAAACAACGCTGAGGTGTTATCCCACACGACCAACTCCAACTCCACTAGACACGTAGTTGGGCCTCCTTCCTTTCCCAACTGATGTAAATGAAACAATAGTGATAGTAGTAATAGTAGTACAAGCACGTCGAACGGTCCGTGTACATATGAGCTATGGACCATGTATTTTGACAGATCAAAGACACAGGATGGCTCTGGAGCTAGGTGTGTCTTGATTGACCCAAAGCATAGGAGAAACTTGATCTCAATTCACTTGGAGTTCGAGTGCACAAACAACATTGTTGAATATGAAGCACCCATGTCGGGCTAGCAAAGGGTCATTAACCTCAATGTTGTTGCGCTCAAAGTGGTAGGTGATGCATAAATCATGATACGACAAGTACGTAACACCATACACTGTTTATCACCTCATCTCAAAAGTTACCAGCAAGAGGTATGGCGACTAATCTCTAACTTCCAATCATTCAATATCATTGTTGTGCCAAAAATGTGCAATGCAGATGCCAATACCTTAGCAAATGCAGTTGCTAGCATGTCATCGCTTAGTGATAAATTTACTATTGAAATTTTGTATAAGTATTCTATCCATTATAACATAACTAAGCTAGGCAATTTTATTGATGATCAACAGATACTGCACTTCACAGACAATGTTGATGCCTTCAAGGATGCAGCAACTGATGAAGATGAGTACAAGCAATCCCTACAAGCGGCAACAGATGGCAAGAAAAGAAATCTCATCCCCCAGGGTGCAGTTTCTCTCAACAAGATCTATGACTTGCAGAATCACCTTCGAGGGGAAAGAAATATCAAAACCCATAGTTCCACCATGAGGAATGAACAAATCAACGTCGGAACAGATCGGGATCCGAAGTTCGTCAATCTTGGTACGCGTGGCACACCGCAAGAGCAGCAAGTTTTTGTCCTCTTGCTCAAATAGTACCGGGATGTGCCTACGTGGGCATATGATAACTTGAGTACATGCGACACGCATATAATCCAACACAGGATTCCAATAAAAGAAGGAGTTGATCCATTGCAGCGAAAACTGGGTAAAATACATCTGACACTTGAACCCCTTTTACAGAAATAACTGACTAAGTCATTGGATGCTCGGATCACTTACAAAGTTCATTATGTTACATGGGTTTCTAATTTAAGTTTTGTACATAAGAAATCCGAGGAAATATGCTTATACATTGATTTCTAAAACTTGAACCGCTCCCGGAACAAAAACAACTACCCTGTGCCATCATGATAGCCTATGATCATAGTATTTGAAGCAGGAATGTTGTCTTCACTAATGGTATTTCGGGATACCACCAAGTTCTAGTAGTGGAACTTAAGAGTCTGATATTGGTTCACGAGAAGCTTGGCCCTCACACATACCGTCTATAATCTGTTGATGGGAGAATTGATAACCTTCCTGTCAATGGCCAAGATCTCGAACTCTATTTTCAGTAGTTTGGGTCGCGTTCTGCGCCATGTACATAGTATGTCAGTTGATTATTGTTTTCTTTTCTTTGCTTACTATTTTTCTTTCGTTTTATTTTGTTTGTTTAGTGTCCTGCTATTTTTTTTGTGAATAAATGTTTCCCTCTACTGATTTTTGGCTTTTGGATGAGTATCTGGCTGAGATCTGAAGTGTCTTGTGACACTGTAGCACTTGGCCTGTCCTGCGTCCGTCTTCTCTATGCTTGGTTGTAACCTTTAGCTAATGAAGTCTTGATGGAAAATATGAGCCGTCTGCAAGGGAAGCTTGGGTCCAACCATGAACCTGTGTCCACACTGGGAAACCTCATGCCTATACTCAACCTTCTGCTCTTTCTGATCAAGCTCATCC
This sequence comes from Pinus taeda, assembly GCA_000404065.3. Classification (NCBI taxonomy): domain Eukaryota; kingdom Viridiplantae; phylum Streptophyta; class Pinopsida; order Pinales; family Pinaceae; genus Pinus; species Pinus taeda. The sequence continues at coordinate 73,179 of APFE030317504.1, read as the reverse complement.
AAATAGTAGAAACAGAGAAGGGGACAATTTAAATGAGCAAACCTATGTCAGAGGTCTTACATGCTTCTCTAAAGGGACAACCTCCTCTTCTCCCAATAATTCAGGATCCATTTTTTGCCCCCAAAATAAATAACTGTCTATGCACAGTCCTCTTAAAAAACACAAAGGCGAAAGAAGACAAAGGGTTCTTGCGTAGAGGTGAAGCGTGCAACTCCACCGGGGTACTAAATAGACTCGATGGCAGTGAAGCAATATGTGTGTTCCTGCGTGACTTTGTCGAGGTACTATCTAGGCCTGCTACCAGTGGAGAAACACCAGAGATGAAAACTTATACTCTGAAAATTTTTAACTCGTGAGCCAAACTACCCTTCCCGATTTCGAAACACTGTGATCAAGCTGAAACTTGTTGTTGTGTTCAACTGAGTTGGAAAAATGTGAACCATGTTTGTCCATGGGATAAGTGGGGAATCCAAAGTAACTCACACAGTGATTCAATACTCCTGGAAGGACCAAGGCCATGTGTTGTCAATGAACCAAAGCAGAGAAGATGGAATTCAACCAATGTGTCGCAAAGTGTTGTAGCGGCTGCAAGACCCTCCAAAATTTTTGCTTGCATCCAATTTTGGAGCCTCCCTTGGATTTTTACTTGAGGGCTTGCCTTGTGAGCTCATGTTGAGTCTTTGCACCCTCCTTGCTTGACCGTTCAATGGACATCTTTTTGCTTGTTGGTCACAATGTCATGCTTGCAGCCATGTTCTGGTCATGCCCAAGATCCCGCTTCATGTGTACAAGTTGCATTCGCTATGTAAACATTTGTCGCACTCACACACGAAGTTGTATGAACTGTCGCACAAGTGTCATCACGGTCATCCAACGATCTATCACAAGCGTCACACTCGTCACTCACACCATCAGTCAGTCATGATGAGTATATGTTGTCTTGATGGTTTGAGGTGTCTTGTCATCAAGTCATGTTTCGTAAGGTCATGTATGCACAAATTCACTTGCTCACACACTTAGACATTTTGTTGAAGTTCTGACGTCTGGATCACCCTCTAATAGCTGGACCTCCATCCTAGAATCGACTCGACTGAATGTCACCCAGAATAGCACAAAAGTGTCCAAGAAGCCGTTTCAATTTATGCTTCCCACAAGCACAGCAACCAACCCTCATGCTGGTCAACTGGAGAGTTTGACCAAGCAGTTACCCCGGGACTCACTCCCTTCAAAAATTGTGCAAAAGTTGCAAACCTTGCTCGCTCCACTGATTGAGGAAATTGTATAGACATGTCAGACAAACAACCAGTTTCCATCCCTGTCTCCCTCAAAAAATTGCGCAGTTTTTCCAACCAGCCACCTAATCAGCGAACCGCTTGCTCACCCAGAAAAATGCATAGATTTCATAAGCAGTTCCTCAGCTGCCCAACAACTTGCTCAGCTCAGAAGCTGTGCGGAAGTGTTTAGCAGGTCAACCTCCCATTAATTGTGCAGTTTTTGTCACTCGTAATCCCCTAGCCCTCTGCCAGCACCCTGAAAAAAATGTGCATTTTTTCTCGGCAAGCCTTCCGTAGCCTGCTACTAGCTCCCTTGAGGAATTGCACAGTTTTTGTTGTCAATCCCCTCTATTGTATGCACTACTTCCCTCCATAAATTGCGCAGATCTGCCCTCTAACCGAGCCAAATCCCGCAGACTATCACTGCTGATCCAGATTGTCCATCTCAGTCTCATAGTGACTTCTGCACAATTTCCACCAGCAATGCCAATAGCCCGCATGCCATATTGAAACTAGCCTTGCACAGTTTCAAAGCCTTGTCCTCTCTCATGGTCACATGCATCCGAAAGCGAACGACCATGCATCATGGTATACTAGGAGGTTTATGGATTTGATGTCGCCTCGTCATGAGTAATTTCAGATATAGGTACATGGATAAGACATGATGCAACGACGGATGGGATGAACAAGGAGAGCACACGCAAGGATATTTATCCACGAACTAATGAACGAACGACGCATGCGAGGAGATTTTTTCGCAAACCGACGAACATGTGAAGCAAGCCAAAGAACACGCAAGGGAGTGAAGTGCACATGCAACATCAAGAAAACACCAAGACCATTGAAGACTCTGCACACCTTGCCGTGCGGAGTTGAAGTTGTGATACACCAAGAGCACATCCATCACTCAACGACACTACAGCTCGACATGGACACCATGACCAGCATGAACATACTAGCACTGTCGTATCGAGAGTTGTGTCATGAGTCATGTCGGCCACATCACTACTGTGGGCCATATTGTGTAAATCAATGTAATGTAACGTGGAAGTCCAATAGACCCACTTGTCATACGAAGAGTCATGTAAAGTTGAAGAGTCAAATAAGTCAAACAGTCATGAGGGAAGTTGAGCAGTCACAAGGGCTAGTTTCACTTGGCTATAAATACACCCTCATTTGTATATGCAAGGGAATTTTCACCTTGGCTCCTCCCACATAGCCTTGAGAGTTTGTAATATTTTATTTGAGGAGTGAGCAGTGGCTCCAACGCCCCTCTTACGGGGTTAGTGATGTGTCTTGGAACTTTCTCTTAATTCAGAACCCTGATAACAAGCCAGCACGTTTTCAAACATGTATTGCAATTGTTTGTAAGACTAATCTTGGAACACTTCTAATGCATGTCGCTTTAACTTGTGTTAAAAAAGTTGAACTTTTTTGGTTTCTTTAATACATATGTTTATGAAAATGTGTTGTATAAGTTGTTAAATCTGTCCTACTCACATGGGCTGCCTCACTGGACATCAGAAATAACCTTTCCATAAACTTGTTATAACGATTGTCGCACTCACGCGAACTACTCCATTGAGTGTTGTATGTGCTATCCCTTCTTGTGTGTGTGGCTGCCGCATCCATGTGCACTGCTTCGCTGGAAGTTGCGCATGTCATGTTGTGTTGTGTGTCTCTGAAAGAGTTGGGACTTTTCCCTTTCGACCAGAGACTCACCTCCACCCTCTTCCTCTATGGTGAAATAACCTTGACACAAGTAACACTAGCACTCACCAGGCACGCGAACCTTGTTGTTCGAAGACAAAGCAGGCCACTCTCATGTGATGGAAAGCAAGAGCTAAGGAAAACATTTAAGATAATGGCAGCCGGGCCATCATATTGGATGGGACTCCTACACCAAACGGTGTAAGGTCTAGTTGGGACTTCATATCGGGAAAATCCCTTGAATGCTGGCGGGTCTAGCACTGTCAATAGGTCCATTTGACTAAATGGAATTTCATTTACCTCCTTCCCATAGAAATTTACAAATTTCCTTTTACATTCTTGATAGGATACCATGTGGAGTGAGAAAAGTAGAGAATGGGTATAGAGGGAGGGTTGAAAGAACAACCTTTATCAAAACTAGTTCACCTACTAGATTGAGCCAATGGGCATGCCAATGAGAAAAAGTTTCCTTGAATTTATTGATGATACTAGCCTATTCTTTAGAGGTATTATTTTTAAATATATAGGAATGCCAAGATATTTTAATTCCTTCTAGGATTCCAATGAGTGAAATTCTAAGGTTCTTGCTATTTGGTTTTGGTTTCTAAAACTAGTACTCCAAGAATAGAATTGTGACTTCCCAAATTTTATTAGACCACTGGAGGCCTTAAGAAAGTTATTAAGAATAGTCTTGAATCGCCTATAAATAATCATTGAAGCACCTCCCAAAAGAAGAGTCTCATCTTCAATTTGAGAATTCTTGATGTTCCTAGTTCCTCTTGTATATTGAATTCTAGGAAGCCTTTTTCCCTGCCTCTCAAAATCTAGATGCCTATTGAGAGAATCATCCATTAAAATATAAAGTAAGGGAGAGAGGGGTCAACCTTGATGCAAATCCCTTGAGGCTTTGAAGAAGCCTACAAATTTCCCATTTACTAAGGGAAATATCCAAGGAGTCGAAACACAGAGAGAGACCTAGTGTATAAACTTGCTATCATATCCAAATTTTGACAATACCTTGAAAAGGAATCCATGTTGGACTCAATCAAAGAATTTTTTCATGTCCAACTTTATCATCATTCCTTTATTGCTTCTTTCCTGGAAGCCATCATTCGATCCCTCAACAATAGTCATAACCTCAGCCCCAGTTTGGGTGAGATTGCAAAGCCTACCCTTGCATCTCTGGAATCTCTCCTCACTAAAAGCGATTGGAAATGCAATTGGGAAATTTTACTGCTGGTGCCCAGAAACATAGGAATATGCCAGAACCATCTATGCACGCATCTATGTGGAAATGGACTTTAGCGCCGGATTCCAAGCTGAAATAAACCTAACAAGTAAAGACTATGTGTGGAACCATAAGCTCGATTATGAAACTATCATCTTCTGATGTCAATCCTGCTTTGAGATAGGCCATCTAGCCAAAAATTGGCCAAAAGCCTCTCAGAAAAATTCTGCTAGAAAAAACCACCACAGATCTACATGGTCGGAAGGAGCACAAAAAAAACACTACACTGTCATTAGAGAAGAATACTCTAGAGAAAACTCTGAATCACAAGAAATTGGGCAAGAAAGAAACAACTCTCAAGACAAGCAGGGAGAAAGCCCCGCCCAACAACAAAAAAGTGAACTCAACAACCCCTCAAGCATCAACAGATATGAGGATTCGAATACTGCACAAAATAAATCTTCATTTAACAGCAAAGTAAATCTTCTGGACCAAACTTCTTCTCCGACTATCTTCAAAAGGACGAACACAATAGATCGCGAAGCTAAGACACCAATGTCCTAAGAACCAAAAGCGCTAAAGGAGATGCAAGATCAAAGAAGCTGGAAGACCGTAGTGAAAAAAAGAAAGCTACAACACCAATCTCGCCAAGAAAGACGAGGAGTCAAACAATTAAAAACTAAGAAAATTACAGGTCTGATAGACCAATTTGGTCTTAGTAGACATTAACCACTATCATCATTATCATCATCAATAATAATTCTCATTACACTTTACCATCACATTTCAATACGCTTTAGCAATTAAAAAAATTATAAATATATTCATGTAAGTTTTATTATTACCGTTCAGTAAATATTGTTTCAAAAATTAAAGTTAAAAAAAAAATTACTACTTTCTAATACAAGTTAACTTATAATATTGCTTACTTATTAATTTAATTATTGATTATTCATATTCATTATATACGTAGATTACTAAATATTACTGTATATTTTGTTGGATTAAATTACTAAAACTATTAACCATGATTAACAAAAGAATAATCTTCCAAAAAAAAAGTTTATACACATTAAATATTTTATTCCCTAGTTAAATTTTGAAAAACAAAAGTGACCATTCAAAAAATATAATATACCCATCTCCTTTTTGCCTTTTGTCCTTTTCGTTGGCAACCAATTCTATTTTCTTGATTGGATCCACCCTTCACATTGTCTTTTGCCTAGTCAAATACCCATCTCCTTTTTGCCTTTTGTCCTTTTCGTTGGCAACCAATTGAAAAGCGCAACGAAGAGATATAGGTACGTTGTCTTCTATTCATTCGACCTCACACCCTTCACATTGTCTTGCTATACGACGTCTGACCACACGTCCATGGGGTAGAGAAGGCAACGACGTCATCCCTCAAGATATAGTAGAATATCTTCCTTATATATATATATATTCCTCTTTGTTTTCTTCCAATTAAATTAATCACTCTATTTTAAAATATTTATTTTATTAAATAGATAACAATATCTTTTATTTTTCGAAATATATATATATATATATATTTATTGAAAATCAAATTAATTTTATCGTTAAAGAATTATAATGTGTATAGAATTTCATAGTTATCACTAAAAATCTTTACAAGCAAATGAATGGGTTTGAGTGCCGTCTAAAGTCTACATAAGTGTTTAAAGAAATTTCTTCATCCTAACCATGTGTAAAACACTTATTAGAATGACCATACACTTAAAGTACTTGTTGACATTTTTGCTATCAACAATAAATATGATGATGAATGACCATATATTTAAAGTAGTTGTTTACATTATTGTTATGAAGAATAAAGTTCCATTGATGGCTATGGTTCTTAATGGAATATTGTTGTTGCCACTTATTTAATAAAACAATTAGAGTTTTAATGGGAGTTTCACATATTTAATAAAACAATTAGAGTTTTAATGGGAGTTTTACATATTTAATAAAATAATTAGAGTTTTAATGGGAGTTGTTAGGACAATCAATGTCACATTTTTTTTTAAAGTAAACGATTTAATTTAATTTTTATCGTTTAACTATAGCTTATGAATCTATAAACTATGAATCTATAAACTATCCATTTGGTTTGTAATTATGAGAACGAGGAGTGGACCTTGTAATATCTTCGGTTTCAAAGCTGCATCTTTGAAAGATGTAGTAAAATATGGAAAATCTCCTAGTTCAATTATTTTGACTTTTTTGTGTGGTGCCTATATTATAGATAAAGTGGAGGATGGGTATTTGGTGGAGATCACAATGTTAGAGAACACTAATTTTCATCACAACTATGAATCTACTACTATTGTCTATAGATTTAATGGTTATTAACCTCCTTCATTGGATTCACTCATCTTGAAGAAAGAATTTTGAGATATCTTTGATTTGTTCCAAGGATTTTTTTTAATAGTTTAGTGTTTTGATCATACTAATTATAAGAAAGTTTTAGAGGAGGGTCCTTGGTTTTTCAAAAGCATGCGAATATTTATTTAACTCAATTGCTTTGAAAATTTAATCCAAGATCCGTTATTTCAAAAATTTGATCGAAGCTCTGTCTATTACTTGGATGTCAATTTGGTTTTGTCTTCCTAATTTTCCCTTATATTTTTGTCATATGTTTATGATGGAGGATCTTATCAATACTATGGATAGTTACATAAAATATATTTGAATAGTTATATTTGGACTATGTACATATGCTTGACTTTGTGTTGAGACCGGCCTCAACAAGAGTCTTCTAGAAAAAGGATTCTCAAATAGAAAAAAATTTAGATGGACTCTGGTCTTGGATTATGAGAATACAATATATTGGCATCATATTTGTTATCTTCCAAGGCATTTACAAGGTTCTTGGCTTCATGCATGGGCCCATTCTTCATGGAAAAAAGGATCCAAATCTAAAACAAAATGTGGACATTTCTACTAGTTAAAAAATAGAAAAAAAGGATAAAGAGAATCAACAAACACAAGATTTTGAGAAGATCCTTACTAAGGTCAATATCAACACAAAGTCAAGTATATGTGCATAGTCCAACTATAACTTTCTTAGAATATATTTTATGTAACTATCCATAGTATTCATAAGATCGTCCATCATAAACATATAACAAAATTAAAGGGGAAATTAGGAAGATAGAACCAAACTGAAATCCAATTAATAGACATAGAGCTTGGATCAAATTTTTGAAATAATGGAGTTAAATAAATAGTCTTACGTTTTGCAAAACTAAGGACCCTTGTCTAAAACTTCCTCATAATTAATAGTATCAAAACACTAAAAAAAAAAACCTTGGAACAAATCAAGGATATCTCACAATTCTTTCTACAATATGAGTGAATCCATTGAAGGATGCTAAACACCATTAAATCTATAGATAATAGCAATAAATTCTTAGTTGTGATGAAGATTAGTGATCTCTAGGATTGTGATCTCCACCAATGACTCATTTTCCACTTTATCTACAATATGGATACCACACAAAGAAGTCAAATTTGTTTAATTAGAAGTTTTTGCATATTTTGCTACATCTTTAAAGGATGTGGGCTTTGGAGTTGAAGAGATCACATGGCTCACTCCTTGCTTCATAATGGAAATACCAAATGGATAGTTTCAAATATTTGCATAAGCTATAACTAGATAATGAAGATTGAATTGTGAGTAGTTTGCCTTATAAAATGAGACATTAATGGTCCATAAATATCGTTGACACCTAATCATTGAGATTGGTTGAAGACTTGTAAATAATGTAAATAGTAAATAATGGAAAATAAAGAGTCATCAGGAGGTGAAACCCAAGAGTCACTCCCTAATGTATATAACCATGAGTAATCTTAATGAATAAACACAATTCATCTGAGGAGTTACCTCCTAGCTTGAGATGGTATCAGAGCCAACTCCATTTTTGGCATTCAAGTCTGCCCCTGTAACTCCTTTCTGCCATTTTTTTGCAGCCTATCCTATGCCCCTCTCTTTTGACAGAAATTTTTTCCTACCATGTATAATCCCTGCTTTCATCTGTCCATGTGCGCTTGGTGCCTTGAGTACTAAATAAATAAGGCGCAGTGATTGAATGTTCAACGATTTATTTTTTGCTTGTTGTGCATTGAATGGGATATCATCAAGACTGCTATAGGATAACCGATCACAATGGGAGTCGAGATGCTAACATTTATTGAAATCATGACTGTTTTGGCGTGTATGTTCAGAAATGGCAATAAGAAATTCCAGTTAAATTGTTCCTTGAATTAAACTTTGAATTAAAATAGCATTCTTTTCTTATAACAATTTGAAAATAATTAATTAAGTTTAATTAACTTAGTTAATTAAGGAAATTCGAATTAGAAGTCTTTTAGAAGACATGTATATGTTCTCCCTAACTTATAGGATTTAAGGATGAGTTATGAATGAGTTGTAATTAGTTAACTCAGTTTATTGAGTTAAGTCCAGTTAAATTAGTTCCAATCAATTTCAGGAACTAATAGTGAGTAAACAGCCAGTTGGGACACTAGTGACCTAATTAGTGCTACTCTGGTTAATTGTAGATAACACCATCAGAAACTCAAGCATGCTGATTTTGAGAAAGACCCAGTTGAGATGAGTGCAGGGACAATGTACTATTTGTTTTAGATTTTTTTGAGTTGCACTCATAGTGCATGCAATCAGGAAATGATCCTTGAGAGATTATGTTATTTTTAGAGGCTTTATTTCCCTTTACATACAAGCTATTCTCCATAGGAATTGCACATTGGAATAGAGACTTGGAGAGCTTGTGAATTGGATAAGCTTTGGCCTTGAGCTTGCTTATGAGTTGGAGATTGAATTTGTTGAGTGCTAGGATTATTCTAGAGAGAAGAAGCATTGTAATTTCATCTTGATTTTCCGGATTAATACAAAATAGATAGTGGGGTTTTGAGTTGTGGATTTCCTCGAATATTTATTATGTTATGTGCCTTTATTCTGTTCCTCTATTGATTATTGTTTGTTTAATGTTTATGGGCTTCTTCTGTAAAGAGTAGAAGTAGATTCTTGTCTCTTGTTTTAGTAGATTACATGAGCTTGTGAATCTACATGTTTTTCCACATGGTATCAGAGAGATTTTTTTTGGGCCGAGAGTTTCCAGAGAAGTTTTGAGAATTTATGTGCAAATATTTTCAGAAACAAATTGCAGATTTGGATTCCTTGGGAAAAGATACCCAAATTTAAAAAAAAAATTGACTGAATTGGAGTTTGGATGAGGGAGATATCGCTAATTTAAAATCAACTCTCTAGAGGAGATTTCGAAGTTTTGAGTTTCTGGGTTACAGGTGAAAGTCAAATTTGCATACATACTTCAGGATCGGTAGATGGAATTCCATGGGTTGAGGCTTGAGTACGCCTTGGAAGGAAACTTGTATTTTATAGCCTAGAGGGACATGATGGAGGTTGTGCTAGAAGATAATGGCTTGAAGGAATTCATTGATCAAAGTGTCCCCAAGCTAGCAGCTACAGATGCATAGAACTTGGCCAAATGGAAGAAGTGTGTGACAAAGGCAAGGCAGATAATCCTTGAGGGAGTTCGAGACCGCATTGTCTTGAGTCTCCATGGCAAGGAAAATCTGCATGTTATGTGGAAAACATTGAAGAACTTGTATCATAATAGCAGTGATCAAAGGAAGTTGGCACTGAAGGATAAACTTCATAAAATCAATATGGAGAAAGGCGAGACGATTACAAAGTACTTGACCAAGTTCACTCAATGCCAGGATGAACTTGGAAGTGTTGGAATCACAGTTGCTGAGGAGGATATGGTGAGCCTTTCTCTTCTTGGACTCCCAAATAGTTGGCATAGTTATCAGGACTCTGTCAATGGTCGTGAGAAGCTGTTAGATTGGGAATGACTATGGTTGGATTTGATGCAGGATGAGATCAAGAGGAACACCAGGGATGGCTATTGGGCCATGAATACGACCACTTTGTAACACTTATTTCATCCATTTTTACTCCTCTCTATTATATCATTTGTTATAATTTATCATTTAAATCCATTTTATAAATGATTTATGCTCTTATGGATGAATATTATTTATCTTCCTTTATTTCTAATAAATTGATGATTATGCATGATTTTATCCATGATAGTTTTAATAAATTGGTTGTAACATTATTCACCATTTTTAACCTCCAAGAAAATTTCTAGATTGAAGATTTGACCATTAAATATGCCAACTCAGAAATTCGCTTGAATAAGAAGCGACAGTTTTGCGGTTGAGATTCTGACCAAATGAAGAAGAATTTGGAAAATCTGGAACATGGGTTTTATCCAGAACAGACTCAATTAACTTATTTAAAGAACAGTTCGCCCAAATTCGGCTTGTACTGAGAGAAACACAGGGTTCTTTGAGCACGATTTTCTCAGATTTGTTGTTGCGGCCGTCCTCCAAATCTCAGCTGCAAAGATCAAATTCACCTTGCTCTTGTTAAAAGTTGAATGAGAATATATTTTCTTGTTGATCAAATGGGTTAGAAGCAAACCAATTTTGTAATATAAATCATGTTGTACTTATCTTTATTGTAACTTCTCTCTGATCTCTCTATTTAAATGAAAACAGAGATGAGAGAGGGGGATGGCTAAGAGAATGGAGAATTGAGGATTTAGAATTAAGAATTCATGATAGGATAGGAGGAAGAGAGGATTGTTTCATGTTGTAATTCTCAGAGCTTCTGCTGTTGTAATGATTTCACCATTTAATGATTAATACATGATTTGGGAGTCGCTGTTCATTCTGTTCATCTGAAGTAACCCAGCAGCATCTGCTGGCGGCTAAGGGCCCAGCCTCTGGTGGAGTACGCTGCTGCTGATGTATATTATATTTCTAGTTTATGCATGGTTTGCTTAATCGACGTTATTTAGTAATCTGATGTGTTTTGTAAGTTTACATCACATGCTCTGTTATGTTTAATTTATTAAGGTTTCTAAAGACAAAACTATTGTATTGACTCTGCAACATATCACTGTTCTTTTAAGTGTTGATATAATACTGTCGGACTTTACAGAATACTGTTGCTGCTTAATTACAGAGCCTCTGTGCTGTGCACTTATTCATTAACATTACAGAATTCATCTTAGGAATTATGTTCTTTGCGATTGTTGGATCTATAAACAATGATGTTCTATTTTGAAATGCAGTCGTACTCTTTCTAACTAAGATTGATAACTGGATCAGATTACTATTAAGGCGTGCCATGTGTATATATGGTTTTCAAGCACTGTACTATAATTCATCATTAATCAGTGCTGTTCCATTTCTGCGTGTTGTTTGATTCATTCTTAGAGATAGAAGATTGCCATTTGATTTCTGTAGGATATGATTGACTGCATTTGATTTTGTAGACTAAGGCGTTGATGCTTCTTAAACTTAATTGCCATTACAGTTCCCGATTTGCTGTTCCATTTCTTAATTGCTGTTTAATTTCTTAGTTGTTGTTCCATTTCTTAATTGCTGTTCCATTTTCTGTTATTTGCGTTATTGATTGCTTTGGTGTGCAGAACGATCTGAAACTGTAGTGGGCATTGGCATTTGTTGTCTAGTCCCCAGATTGATGATCTATTCCTTGATTACTTTTAGTTACATCAGTTTCCAAAGGGATGAGTTATTGTTACTGGACCCTTGACTGATACATTGCTTATTTTTCCGAATGAATGATTTAGGCTTTAAGGTATTTTGCTATAAGTAGATTTTCTTTCAAGCATTCATTTACTTTTGGATTTTAAGCACTATACTGCAAAACATTACTGTTGAGTAAATAGCCACCTCAGACTGAGTACACTCTTGAAATAAAAAGTTGTCCCTGGGTTGACAATTAATGTGAAGGTAATTAAGAGTTAAAAAGACACCTTTTTATCGCTCGACATTTTGGCGCCGTTGCCGGGGAGAGTGTAGCCATTTTTAAAGAGTAGTGTGCATTTGATGAGTGCCTGTTAGGAAAGAATTTGGTGTTAAAAACAGAAGGTAAGAACCTGCGTACAGGAGCATGTAAAAGCCCTGCTCCCCCACCCACTTTCCAACAGAATTGTTAAAGAACTTAGGGTAAATGTTTGAATTTTTGTGTGAATGACTAGAAAAAAAATAGAAATTTTGAAAAACAAATCTCATGATTTCCCTCAAGTGGTGATGTAAGCACCACCCATTTTACCAACTAATTGACAGGAACATTTGAAGAAGGAGCCTTGAATAAACACATGAAGAAAATCTTCTACTATGGTAAGAAATGGCTTATGTTTCTACTTTTGAATTTCCTATCAAAGATCTAGGAGCAGTGACACAAATGCACATAATTCCCCCATCTTTACCAAATTTTCATGGTTTAGCAAATGAAGATTTAGATACATTCTTATTTGAGTTCGAAATACTTTGTAGAGGATATGATTATTGTACTAATGATCAAAGATTGAAAGTGTTTCTTTCTCTAAAAGGAGCAGCTCTCCGATGGTTCATGAGCTTATGTGGGAATTGCATCCAATCATGGAAGGACATGAAGAACATATTCTTGAAGAAGTACCAAGACTATTGCAAATCCAATGAAGATATTTTCGGTATGATACAAGGGGAAGATGAAAGTTTGGAGGACTATGTAGATCGATTTCAATACAACCTTCAAAAATAAAAATATAAGCATTTGGAAAAAGAGATCTTAAAAACACTCATTCTTAAAGGAATCAAAGATGAATTTTTAGAAATCTTAAATTTGATAGGAATAGGTGATGTTTTTCAGTTATCATATGATGATGTTTGTGAATTGTGCATAAGGTATTCAAGAGAAATCTCCAAGGCTGGTAAGAAGCTTAGATATGTTTGTTCTTTGTTTTCCAAATCTGCTACAAGAACAGGAGACATAAGAGCTGAAATCAATGATTTACTTGAACATTTTAAAGTTGATTTTATTAGCTCTCTAATTTCAAAATTGAATGCTTTGCAGATTCAGAAATATCAAGAATTGGATGAAGTGTTTTACCCTCATGACTGAAAGGAGCATCTCATAAATACTCACTCTTCCTTATCTAGGATGGAAGTAGCATATCAGAGAGATGAGGAAGCTGCAACAAGGTCAAAACCATGGAAATCATGGCCTATAGGTATGATTCAAAACACTTCTTCTCCATTCTCTTACTTGCATAATCCATTATGGAATACTAATGTGTTAGGGCAGCCATGTCAATTTCAATATAACCACCAATCTTGTCTACAAGTTTGGCATGGTTCACCTTATTATTGCATGACTACTCTCTCTCATCTTGTAGCACAAGCACATTCTCCATATTCTCCACCAGATCTTCCACAACATCCTGCTTGCATATCAAATTTATCCACTCAACCCAATCATCCACATCATCACAATGCTCCATTCCTTACACATTTTCTCGCTCAACTAATTCCACACTCTCACCATAATAAACCAGTACAACATGCTTACAGTGTTGAACTGCCAAATTTACCAACCCTTCCCACCCATTCTATCTCACATGCGCCATTAGAGAAAACTTACAATGCGTTTCAGAATGTTTCAAATTCAAAAATTGTAGAAGCTATGGAAGAAAATGAGGTTTCTTATAGTATGTATCAACAAGCTATTTTAAAAGGTCAAGAACTTCATGATCTGATGGATATGAGAAATCAAGAAAGTAACGGATACATTGAAGATTGGTTTCACTCCATCATTTGTTTGCAACATCACTCTATGCTTCAACAATTTTTGATACCATTTTTCAAGGGAAGTTGGCTTCTCATACCCTAATTTTCATTAATATGCGTTTTTCAAATTTGGGTATGTGTATATGTGAAGCCTTATTTTGAAAATGGCTCACTGGAAGTACTCATATACGTAGTCAAATTCATTTTTCAAATCAAAATAGGTTAGTGTAGAAAATAAAATAAATAAGGGAATAAATAAATGCATTTTGGTTTTTTTATGTAAAACTAGTTGTTTTTTGTTGCAACATGTTATGCAAATCAACATTGGTGATAATTCTTTTAATTCATTTTTGTATGTAGATGATTTATAATAGAAATAAAAATTCTACAAACACTTATATTGATTTTTATCATCAATATGAAAAATGCTTGAATATCATTTTTTTTTGGCTTGCAGGCTTGATGAGATTTCTGGAAAAATAGTCGGGACAGTCATGTTTTGAGAGACCAAAATGCAATATTTTTAAAACATGTTTCTATCCTAGGTAGCCCTTTATGTCTAATTTCTAACCCAATTTGAATCACTCAATTTGGATTTGAAACGAAAAGGTTATAACCAAAACATTAACAGGGTGTCTAGCGGGCAGCTCAGGAACATAGTTGGGACAGTCAGTTTTTGGAGACCTAAATGTTTGAATTTTTAAATCTTGTCACTATGGTAGATTTTCCTATGAATATAGCTTACAAGTCAATTGGAATCACTCATTTTCGATATCGTATGGGGAAGTTATGATCAAAATACTGATTGTTTATCGTAAATCAGCATTCTTAAAACTCTGTTTTTCCGGTTGTTCTTTACAGTATTTCACCTATCAATTCTTCTTGTATTCAAAACCTGTTTCTATTGGAGATAAATAAATGAATCTACTTTCATTTCAAATTTGAATCATTCGAATCCGACATCAAACGAAAAATCTATGATTAAAACATTAACTATTGGTCTAAGCTGGGTAATCGAAAATGACTCTGTTATGCAGGTTGTTCTAACTAAAATTGACATATCATATCATTGAATTTCTAAAACCTGTTGCTATTGGCGATAAATCTTTGAATTAGCTCTCATTTGGCTTTGGAATCACTCAATTTGGACGAAAAACAAAAAAGTTGTGATTAAAACACTGCTGGTTAGTATGGTCGACCACTGCTCTCTCGCAGGTGACGAATAAATATTACTTTGTTATTTTCTCAATGGATTTGTTATACATAGTAACCACTTGTTTTTTTGCATAATTCTTGGATTAGGGGAACTCGATCACTTCTCTTTCTCCATGATTTAATGTTTTATTGCAGGTAGACCCTCGTTTTTTGCAGGTCTTGGGAAAATAAAGAAGGTCAATTTATGGACAAGTGATTCTTGAAAGAAATTTTAATGAAACAAAGGAATTTCATCTTACTCATTACCCAATGGATTCATAATAGAAGAAATGAAGAATTGATTTCCATTTGAAGATTCATGTCTTATCACTGCTGCTAAAACATTTTTCAAAGAGATCATTTTTTTTACATAATATCATAGCTGTTGTAACTTAATTTACTTATTTACATACTGTTTTTTTTTAAATAAAATGTTGTTTCTTTTCTAATTTCTCTTATATTTTGTGTTTCAGGTGTTGCTTCATTCAAATTGCAACATATTTTCAGTATCAATATCGTGAACAGCTAATTTGTTTTTTTGCATGTTTGCATTTTATGATTGTTCATTTTGTTGTTCCTTTTTCATGTTTTACTATTCCTTTTCGAAATAGAACAACACGTTTTGTTGTTCCTTTTCGAAATGGAACAACACTTTTGCACTTTCACGTTTTGTTGTTCCTTTTCAAAATGAAGCAGCACATTTTGCTGTTCCTTTTCGAAATGGAACAATACTTCTGCACTTTCACGTTTTGCTGTTCTTTTTCGAATGGAACAACACTTTGACACTTTTCATTTTTGCTGTTTCTTTTCCAAAGGAACGACACTTGCATTTTTGCTGTTACTTTTCCAAAGGAACGACATTTGCGTTTTTGCTGAACGGTGTTTGCGTTTTTGCTGTTCCTTTTCCAAAGGAACGACACTTTTCATTTTTGTTGTTCCTTTTCCAAAGGAACGGCACTTGCGTTTTTGTTGTTCCTTTTCCAAAGGAACGACACTTTTCATTTTTGTTGTTCCTTTTCCAAAGGAACGACACTTGCGTTTTTGCTGTTCATTTTCCAAAGAAACGACACTTTTGATTTTCGCTGTTCATTTTCCAAAGAAACGACACTTGCGTTTTTGCTGTTCCTTTTCTAAAGGAACGACACTTTTAGTTTCTGCTGTTCATTTTTCCAAAGGAATGACATTTGCATTTTCACACTTTTTTGTGTATTTTTGCTTTTTGGTATGCATTTTCTTTGTTGTTCTCTACAAGAAACAACACTTTTTTTGAGTGTTTTTGCTGTTCCTTCAAAGAAGCAACACTTTGGGATTATTTTCGAGAGAAACCCTTCCTTCCTCTTGTGGGCTTATTCCTAGTTTATCTCAACCACATTTTTCTGATTCTCTTTCATGGCATGAAGTACACTATTTTTATGAGGACAAGAATTATGGATTTTTTTTAAGCAAGTTAATATCTTTCACATTATGATCTTTAACAGGACAACTCTTTGATGATAGATTATTTTCAAAGGGACACAATTATTTATATACTACTTTACTGCATTGTTTTCTGTTGAACATGATATTGATTGATCATCTTAATACCATACTGGTTCCACCCTTCCTGGTTATAATCTTCTCTGTCTATAATAAATGAGATTATGGGTATATTTTTTTCTATTGACATGTTCAACTTCTTCCACCATCCCTACTCTTAAGGAGTAATGAACCTCCCTTTTTTTATCATAAAAATGTGTAATAACAACAAAATTTTGTTCGCAGCTGGAGGATAGAGGGTCTCATTACGAGCCAGCCTACCATGTTCATAAGGCTGTAACAAAGTGACATTCCCATTATGGCCACCACACCAGGGTTATGATCCTGGATAGCCAAATTATCCTTGGAATAGGAGGTCTCATCACGAGCCGACCTGATCACTTTTACTACCTCCTAGTGAATGGCAATGTGGTTATCTGGTTACCATGCCAACACACTGATCTCTTCTGTAGAACAGCACTGGAATTCTCCATTTATAAATTGAGGATCCTGGCTCATATGGGTTAAAAAGCAACCCTGCCGAGGCTATGGACGCCTGCTGGCAGCAGAGGCTTTGCTTATGGTCTTGAAGTTATATCTTATCGTCAGTTATTACTATAATACCCTTTTCTTATTTTTTCTTTTTATCGGAGAAATTATTTCCTTAATTTTTTCCCTGTTTTGAACCTTTACGCATGAGAAATTGTTTTCCGATCAATCACATCATTTTTCAGCTAGAATACCATCAGTAAAGCATCTTTTTGGCATATTGTTGTCATTTTTCTCTTTTCATAACTTATCATCAATCCAAAGTGTCCTATCTTATATTCATAACTATCTTTATACACTCTGCTCTCATTATAACCATAACTCTCGTCATTCTATCATTGATATGTGTACTCTGCTTCATTTACTATTGTATTGTTCATTCTCTTGCCTTGCCGTCAGCACGACCCCTTTCATATGCTTTATGGTCATGGAATCCCTTTTCCAATTGAAGGGGGGAATGTATGCATTATGGGATTGCATGCACTCTGCCATAGCTTGTTGATTTGATAAAAGATCAGTATCGCATGTATACAAAAGTTTTTCTGATTGAAATTTTTGCATGCATCTTATCTGTTGTTATTCAAACCTAACACTATGGATTCAAGAACATTGTATGCACAAGTGTGACTTGTTTATAGGAGAACAACAAGTATGCATGGGAAATTCTATATACAGCATGACCACACTATTGCAACTAACAGTAGAGGCTCGAGCAACTCGCGAACATGAACAATTCTTCAGACATTATGTGCTTACTTGGATTCCACCTTTGCATCACTTTCAGCACCAACTTTGCCTACATCAGCTTCCACAACTGCCAGTACATATATGTCATTCCACATTTTTCTTTTGGAGGTAAAATTTGAGGTGAAATAGCATAATTTTCTGATTTATTACGAATTTAGGAGAATTTCATGAAAATTCATTTTGCGCATTATTTATCATCCTTCATTTCACAGTTTTTACCACTTCCCATTTTTCAGCAGCATATCATCTTTCGGTTTGGGGGAGTGTCGCTTTCATTCATTTCTTTCTTATGACCATGTCATTCCTATTCTTTATCATCCATTACTATTCTTATTCATTCTCAACACCTCCCTTATTCCATGATTGTTTTACACCAAGCATAGAATTCAACATATGGTAGCCACCACCTCAATTTGTTTTCTAGCATCGCATGAGGCCATGCTAATTTTTTAGAGAGGGGGAGGAATTGCTACGCATGATGGATGTTTTTCTTGCTTTCTTTCTCATTTAAGGCATACAATTTCAGTGCATAAATTGATTTCCATAATATTTTTAAAACTATGAACTCACTTCTTGTGATTTCTGGATAACACAGATATATCATTAAAATACACAAACCCAGATAATTTCAAGTTAAATTGGTTCATAAAATTTCGAAAATCATGCACTTTCACCTACAGCCATTTTGTTTATATCTCATGATCTATGCATCAAAACGATATGATTTTTGGATCATAGAAGCATTAATACAGTTGAAATCTACTTTTTCAACAAAATCTGGTTTGTAGTTTTTGAGAAAATGGTTAATGAAGGTTGCTATCATTTATATCATATTTTGCTGCAACTTAATTGTTATGCCTTCATCAAGATTGCTAAAATTGAATATTCATTAATTGAGGAAGAATTCATTTGTTCTATCCATTTCATGAGCTGAGATGAACAAATTTTATTGCTTGGTTAACACATGGGTTTTGTCTTTGGGTTGCATGAGGACATGCAACATATTCAGTTTTTTGTTGCATGAGGACATGCAATATATTCAGTGTGGGGGTATGTTGGGCCATGAATACGACCACTTTGTAACACTTATTTCATCCATTTTTACTCTTCTCTATTATATCATTTGTTATAATTTATCATTTAAATCCATTTTATAGATGATTTATGTTCTTATGGATGAATATTATTTATTTTCCTTTATTTCTAATAAATTGATGATTATGCATGATTTTATCCATGATAGTTTTAATAAATTGGTTGTAACATTATTCACCATTTTTAACCTCCAAGATAATTTATAGATTGAAGATTTAACCATTAAATATGCCAACTTAGAAATTCACTTGAATAAGAAGTGTCAGTTTTGCGGTTGAGATTCTGAGCAAATGAAGAAGAATTTGGAAAATCGGGAACATGGGTTTTGTCCAGAACGGACCCAATTAACTTTCTCAAAGAATAGTTTGCCCAAATTCGGCTTGTACTGAGAGAAATGCAGGGTTCTTTAAGCACAATTTTCTCATATTTGTTGTTGCTACCGTCCTCCAAATCTTAGCTGCAAAGACCAAATTCGCCTTGCTCTTGTTAAAAGTTGAATGGGAATATATTTTATTGTTGATCAATTGGTTAGAAGCAAACCAATTTTGTAATATAAATCATGTTGTACTTATCTTTATTGTAACTTCTCTCTGATCTTTCTATTTAAATGAAAATAGAGATGAGAGAGGGGGATGGCTAAGAGAATGGAGAATTGAGGATTTAGAATTAAGAATTCATGATAGGATAGGAGGAAGAGGGGATTGTTTCATGTTGTAATTCTCAGATCTTCAGCTATTGTAATGATTTCACCATTTAATGATTAATACATGATTTGGGAGTTGTTGTTCATTCTGTTCATCTGAAGTAACCTAGCAGCATCTGCTGGCGGCTAAGGGCCCAGCCTCTGGTGGAGTACGTTGCTGCTGCTGTATATTATATTTCTAGTTTATGCATGGTTTGCTTAATCGATGTTATTTAGTAATATGATGTGTTTTGTAAGTTTACATCACATGCTCTGTTATGTTTAATTTATTAAGGTTTCTAAAGACAGAACTATTGTATTGACTCTGCAACGTATCACTGTTCTTTTAAGTGTTGATATAATACTGTCAGACTTTACAGAATACTGTTGCTGCTTAATTACACAGCCTCTGTGCTGTGCACTTATTCATTGACATTATGGAATTCATCTTAGGAATTATGTTCTTTGTGATTGTTGGATCTATAAACAATGCTATTCTATTTTGAAATGTAGTCGTACTCTTTCTAACTGAGATTGATAACTGAATCAGATTAGTATTAAGGCGTGTCGTGTGTATCTATGGTTTTCAAGTGCTGTTCTATAATTCATCATTAATCAGTGCTGTTCCATTTCTGCGTGTTGTTTGATTCATTCTTAGAGATAGAAGATTGCCATTTGATTTCTGTAGGATATGATTGACTGCATTTGATTTTGTAGACTAAGGCGTTGATGCTTCTTAAACTTAATTTCCATTACAGTTCCTGATTTGTTGTTCCATTTCTTAGTTGCTGTTCCATTTCTTAATTGCTGTTCCATTTTCTGTTATTTGCGTTATTGATTGCTTTGGTGTGCAGAACGATCTGAAACTGTAGTGGGCATTGGCATTTGCTATCTAGTCCCCAGATTGATGATCTGTTCCTTGATTACTTTTGGTTACATCAGTTTCCAAAGGGATGAGTTATCATTACTGGACCCTTGACTGATACATTGCTTATTTTTCCGAATGAATGATTTAGGCTTCAAGGTATTTTGCTATAAGTAGATTTTCTTTCAAACATTCATTTACTTTTGGATTTTAAGCACTATACTGCAAAACATTACTCTTTAGTAAATAGCCGCCTCAGACTGAGTACACTCTTGAAATAAAAAGTCGTCCCTGGGTTGACAATTAATGTGAAGGTAATTAGGAGTTAAAAAGACACCTTTTTATTGCTCGACAATGGCTCTTCATCAAACACTGATGATGAAGAGAATTGTGCCTTAGCGATTAAGGCAAGGAAGGGGAAAGGTAAAATTTCTTGTTCCAAATTAGATTCTTATCATGGAGGTAAGAAGAAGGACATGACGAAAGTTAAATTCTTTCATTGTCACAAGATGGGTCACTTTGCTACAAATTATCCATTGAAGAAGTCCAAGGAAAAGTCCTCAATGGGAGCGGCGGGTGGGGCTTTGGCCTCCCAATTCGAATTGGAATTTTCCCTCATTGCATGCACGGTGTATTCAATGATTGGAAGTGTATGGTACTTAGACAGTGGGGCTTCTTTCCACATGACTAGTGACAAAGAGTTATTCAGTGAACTAGAGGCGAAAGATCTCAAGATGCATCTCGAGATGGGTGATGATGGTAAGTATAGTGTTACTGGTGTGTGCACTATTACTTTTCACAGGGAGCATGTGGCTCCACTCACCTTGAAGAATGTTATGCATGTACCCGAACTGACGAAGAACTTGGTATCTATTACCATGCTTGAGGATAAAGGCTATGATGTGATCTTTTTGAAAGGAAAGGCATTCCTTCGACACATAGCCAGGGGTCAAGTAAAGAAGATAGGGATTCGAGTTCAGAATCTCTATAAGATAGAGGTAGAGGATTGTGTTGTTTTGAGTTCAAAAGTAGAAAAGATGTTGAGATGAGACATCGGCGAGTTGTGGCACAGGTAATTGGGCCACTTGCATCATGGGAATTTGAAGATATTGTATAAAATGTCTACCGTTCTTCCCAAAGGTACACTCGAGCAAGTTGATACATGCAAGGGTTATACTTTGGGAAAATACACCAAGTCTTCCTTTGGAGATAGAGATAGTCGAGCAGACTCTATTCTGGAGAGAGTCCATTCAGATGTGTGTGGACCATTCTCGACAGTATCCACCGCCAAACACAGGTATTATGTTATATTTATAGATGACTATTCTCATAAATGCTGGATATTTTTCATGTAGAGAAAGGATCAGACATTCAAAAATTTTTGTGAATTCAAAGCATTGGTCGAGAAAGAGTCAGGCAAAAAGGTTAAATCTCTATAGAGTGATAACAATGGAGAATATGTCTCTAATGAGTTTATGAACTTTTGTGTAGCGGAAGGGATTAAACGAGAGTTGATGGCACCTCATAACCTTCAACAGAATCGGGTTGCCGAGAGGAAGAACAAGAGCATAGTAGGGGAAACAAGAGCGATGTTGCATGATCAGGGCCTACCACTAAACTTGTGGGTTGAGGCATGCAACATAGCAGTTTATGTTCAGAACCGTAGTCCACATCAGATACTTGAGAGTAAAACACCAGAGGAAGCTTATTTCGGTAAGAAGCCAAATGTTGGTCACTTCAGGATTTTTGGGTCATCGATTTATTTCCATGTGACCAAAGATGCACGGAAGAAGCTTGAGCCAACAATAAAGTTAAGGATTTTTATGGGGTACGCTGATACTCCCCACAACTATCAAGTGTACATGCAAACCAATCAGATGGCAGTGGTTCACAGGGATGTCAAGTTTGATGAGGAGAAGGCCATGCGATTATCCCTTAAGAGGGAGATTGAGCTACATGCGGAGGAGGAACTTGTAGTTCCTAAGGTTGAGGAGCCTCAGATTGATGTGGAGCAGCCACATGTAGAGGTTTCGGGAGTGGAGACATCCACTCAGGCAGAGTCTTCCAAAGAGAGAAGAAAGTGCACTATAGAGGTTGAAAGATTGTTGGATGATGCACGGGAGAATGTGGGAGTACCATCTTCTAAACACAGGCAGAGGAGGTCACCAAAGAGGTACACTAGATACATGGCACTTATGGGTGCATGTGTTGTGACAAAGCCATCTTCCTTTCAGGATGCAGTGCAGCAACCAGTTTGGGTTGATGCGATGGTGAAGGAGTATGACTCCATAGTTTGAAACAGTGTTTGGGATGTGGTCCCAATATCGGAGGACAAGTCAGTTGTGAGCTACCATTGGCTTTACAAGGTAAGACAAGTTGCAGATGGTAGTGTTGAGAAGCATAAGGCCAAATTTGTGTCCTGTTGCTTTTCACAAGTAGAGGGGATTGACTATGATGAGAACTTTTCTCTTGTTGCAAGGTACTCTTCTATCAGATCTATTATGGCACTATCTGCACAGATGGGTTGGAAGATCCATCAGATGGATGTGAAGACTACCTTCCTCAATGGCATGATTGAGGAAGAGGTGTACATATAGTAGCTCGAAGGTTTTGAAACCTTGGACCTTGAGTCGCATGTGTTCCGACTCAAGAGAGAATTGTATGGGTTGAAGTAAGCACCCCATGCTTGGTACACTAGGATATATAGCTACTTCACTGGGTTGGGATTCGCGAAGAGTGAAGCAGATGAAAACCTGTATCACATAGTGGTGGAAGGTAAGCTTTTGATCATTTTACTTTATGTAGATGATCTCATATTGATAATGTTGTGTGTGGAGCATGATTGTTCAGAGGTCTTTGTTCAGATGGATGTATACCCCAGGAAGTTTGTACACCCCTCCACGTGGGGGGGTGCCCCCCGCGGTGGTCTGGGGGGGCCAATCCCCCTCGGCTGGGGGGTCCGGGGCCAGCAGTCCTCTGGCGGGGGCTCGGGGGCAATGCCCCCGAAGCTAAAAACAGATGTAAATTTGCCTTGTAAAAGTATAGTAATTTCTAGTCAATCTGGGCTGTTCATTAGGCGAATGATCTGACGATAGAACTTATGTTTAATTTAGGGTTTTTTGCCCTAGAAGGCAACCCCTCTCTTTGTATGAGGGCATTGTATTTGAGGCTGTAATAGATGTGTATTCTATGTGTGAGCGAGAAACAGAGAGGGTGAGACTGTGAGAGAAAACAAAGGATATTACAGCGGATTTGCTGTAGGTTGTCTCTTCATTTTGTTGGATAATAGAAAGGAAGAACTGGCTGTTCGGGGTGGACGTAGCCCAAACTGGGTGAACCACGTATATCTGTGTCTCTCTTGTTTCATGCGTTTTCTGTGTTTATATTTCTATAATATTTCATGTGTTCCATTACTCCGTAATATATAATTTTCTAACAACTGGTATCAGAGCCGAAGGTCTATTTGGTTGATAAACTCGCAGGAAAGAAGGGTTCCTTGTTCGAGTGGGAGCAATGGCGGAAGATAGTAAGTTTAGGGTCGAGAAATTTAACGGCCAAAACTTCTCGCTGTGGAAGATGCAGATGGAAGATTATCTGTATCAGAAAGATCTATACCTACCATTGGGCGGAAAAACAAAGCAGCCGAACGATATGGACGATGAAGAATGGAACCTTCTCGATAGAAAGGCACTCGGAACAATACGGCTGTGCCTTGCAGCGTCGGCCGCCTTCAACATTTCGAAGGAAACAACGACAGAGGGTTTGATTAAGGCGTTGGAGAAACTATATGAAAAACCCTCGGCCTCAAACAAGGTATTTCTTATGAAACGGTTATTTAATATGAAGATGTCGGAAGGTGGATCTGTTGCAGATCATCTAAATGATTTTAATACTTTTACAAGTCAGTTATGTTCTGTAGGGGTAAACTTTGATGATGAAGTTAGAGCTCTGTTATTCTTGTGCTCATTACCATAAAGTTGGAATGGTTTGGTAATGGCCATTAGTAACTCCATTTCTGGATCTAGTACTTTAAAGTTTGATGATGTTGTCGGTGCTATCCTTAGCGAGGAAATGCGACGGAAAAGCTCCGGTGAGACATCGGGAAATGATTTGAGTGTAGAGTCTAGAGGAAGAAAACTGGAAAGAGGAAAGAGCTCAGGATATCGCAGTAAATCAAGGAAAGGCAGATCCAAGTCCAGATCGGGGATAGTGTGTTGGAAATGCGGAAAGAAAGGACACCTAAAGAAAGACTGTAGATCTCGGAAGGGGAAAGAAGGAGATTCACAGCAAGAAAACAATCATGAAGAAAATGCGACAGGTGAGGTGTTACAAGATGCTTTGGTTCTTTCTTTCGAAAATATTACTGATTCCTGGGTGGTAGATTCAGGGGCCTCATTCCATGCCACACCTGATAAAAAATACTTTCATGACTATGTTCAAGGATATTTTGAACAAGTTTGTTTGGGTGATGATAAACCCTGTAAAATTGTTGGAATGGGTAAGGTTCTTGTAAAACAGCAGAATGGAAACCAATGGCTACTAAAGGAGGTAAGGCATGTTCCATATCTAAAGAAAAATCTGATTTCAACAGGGCAGTTAGGCGGTGAAGGTTGTGTGACAACTTTCACAGATAAAGCTTTGAAGGTCACCAAAGGAGCCCTGGTAATAGCAAAAGGCGAAAAGGTTGGTACATTGTATTTATGCAATGGTATTTCTAACTCTGTTAATGCTTTAACTTCCAAAGGAGCAGATGCAGCATTATGGCATCATAGGCTTGGACACATGAGTGAAAAAGGGATGAAGATTCTTCACTCAAGGAATTTATTGCCGCGTTTGAAGAATGTTGATTTGGACTTCTGTGAGAATTTCATTTATGGAAAACAGAAGAGAGTCAGATTTCTCAGAGTTGGGAAAGAAAAGAAGAATGAAAAATTAGAGCTTGTGCATACAGATGTATGGGGACCTGCTCAGGTATCATTTCTCGGTGGCTCTCGTTATTATGTTACTTTTATTGATGATGCAACTAGAAAAACTTAGATTTATTGTATTAAGAATAA